>JAPCYS010001331.1:0-85764 GCA_028641055.1 Alopecurus myosuroides
GCACATGGAGAACTGCGTCGGGTCGGCACCTTCTGGGTGAGCATCGTACATGCTTGTCTGCGGTCCAGGCGCAGCAAGATGAGGACGGGGGCCATACCCATACGCATTGGGCATAGGATTGGCATACTGACTATGAGGTGCAGATTGAGAGTAGAATGGGCTAGGATAAGCGTATGGAGATGCAACATGGGAGTAGGGGGCGAACGGCGACGGAGGAGGAACGTGGGAGTAGGGGGCGAACGGCGACGGACGAGCAACATGGGAGTAGGGGGCGAACGGCGACGGAGATGCAACATGGGAGTATGGGGCGTTATGGCCACCGTACGAGCCCCTAAAGAATGGTGCACTGGACATCTGCCTTGGCTGAAAAGGAGGGAGGGCATGGCCACCGTACAGGGGAGGACGAACAGGATTGTACGTGTAGGGATCAAAATCAACAGCCGGCGCCGCCATCCTGTACCGGAGTTTCAGCACCTTGAATCCGTCGTGCACTGCGACCAACTGCTTCGTCCAGCTCTGCATGTAGGGCACGTCGACGTGGCTGCCGTCGAGCCGGTGGAAGGGAATGTGCACGGTGTGCCTCCTATCGAACGGCTGGTCTTCCCATGTGCCCTTGAAGCACACGGCGCTTCCGAGCACGAGGCGGGTCGTCGCCGGGTTTATCGATCCCGGAGGGAGGACGGGGACGATGAGGTTCCTCGTCGTCTGCGCCACCCACGCGTTGATCTGGCCCCGCGCTTCCTCCGGCGCGCGGCGGAAGTCGACGGTGATCGCCTCAGCCATGTCGGTGTTTCGTGACCTCCTCGCGGAAGTCCGGTTTAGGGGCCGCGTCACGTCGCTCCACACGCCGCACGCGGACGCCACGCTGGGCCCGCCGGATCTAGATCGGTCATGGAGCGAGTAGGCATCCGTGAGTGAGAGCAATTCCAAGACTGACCCCGCCCCGAGCACGTGGAGGATCTCGTCCAGTGTCGCCGCCCGGGCGCCGGTGGCCACGAGCGTGAGCGCCGTGTAGATGGACATGGGCGAGAAGATAAGGTTGCAGTCTGCGCTCCCCTCGGCGAGGCTCCTCGCGAGCCCGGCAGCGAGCGTTGCCAGGCCAGTGGAGCTGGATTTCCTCATGGCCCCTGCTAGACCGTCCAAGTGCGTCGGCGGCGGCAACTCGTATCCTCTAGCCGTGGCCCGCACCGGGGCTTTGCCATTAGTAGGGTCCACGACATGCCCGGCGAAGAGGATCGTGCCGGAAGCCTCCTCGACAATGAAATACGCAAAAGGATGGTCGGCGACGAAATCCACCGTCGGCTCCGGTGGCATATACATCGCACATGCACCAGGAACAGACATCATCATGGTGAGTGCCGCAGCTTCGGTCCCTTGCTCGTTCACCTCGATGACAGCCTTGTGGATAACGTCTTTGACAAAGAAGAAAGGCAATCCGTCGGGACTGGGCTCCACCATGTCCCGTAGGTCAGCGGCCATGTCGAAGGGCAGCCGGAGACCCAGGCGTTTGAGGATTTCGGTGACCTTGCTCTTGAATTCTAGCTTGAACTTGGGAGCTCCGAAGCGGACCTTGACCGCGCTCCGAGGCAGGTGCTCCTGCACGAAGCTCGGCCGGGAGGTTATCTCGTCCAGGAGGGCCGGCAGGCCGTCGTATGTGTCCGGTAGAAAGATGCACATGGAGTACTGCGTCCAGCTGTAGGGAGTGCGACCATAGTCTTGCTGTGGCATCTTGTACTGCAGCTTGAGCACCTTGAACCCGTCGTGCACGGCGACGAAGTGGTGCTTCTTGTTGTACATGAAGGGCGCGTCGATGGCGGCGCCGTCGAGCCGGTGGAACGGCCTGTCCATGGTGTCCCGCTCGTAGAACGGCAGGTTCCACTTGCCTTTAAAGTAAATGGCGTTGGCGAGCACGACGTCCGTGTTCCCGCGCAGGTCGTCGGGGCCGACGCGTCCTTGATGAGGTTCCGCGTGACGTCCGCGACCCACGCGTTGATCTGCTCCGCCGCGTCCTCTGCGTTCCCGCGGAAGTCCAAGGCGCGCGCCTCCGCCCTGTACGTGCCGACGACGGCGTCGTGGTACGCGGGCTTCAGCGGACGCGTCTTCTCGTTCCAGACGCCGTACGCGAACGCGACGCTCGGCCCGCCGGAATCAGACCGGTCCTTGAGCGCGTCGGCCACCATGGTAGAGATGGATTCAGCGAGCTCGTCGCGGGAGCGCGCGCCGAGGAGGCCGAGGATCTCGTCCAGGGTGCCTGCACGGGCGCCGGGTGCCAAGAGCGCGACGGCGGCGTAGATAGAAAGCGGAGAGAAGACGAGATTTGCGCGGAGGTTCTCGCCGGAGAGGCGCTTGGTGAGGCGCGCGGCGAGCCCCGCTAGGCCCGCGCCGGACTGCCGCGGCTTCTTGCTCGGCCCGGCAATCATCATCCCGGAATCAAAACCTCGCATTGAACACGTACCTACAGATTGTTCCTGCAGACTTGGTGCTTGCTAGGCCTCGTGTATATGGATCTTGTTTGGATTTCGATTGGGATTCGGTTTGGTTTTTGTTTTAGAAACCGACATGCAACGTCGGTTCATAGATGGCGGTTTGGTTTGGGTCTATGCGGCGCCCAAAAATGCTATGTGTGGACCCGGCCCATATGGCCTTTTAGGGTTTTATCTTGTCTTATCTTAACAATGCCACCTAAAATAATTGATTAATTGGCGGAGAGAAACGAAAAAAGATCTTAGTCTTCTCTTAGCTAAGAGATCATCTCTTAGCACCAATTGTCTCACCACAAATTTAGTATCAGAGATAAGGCTAAAAAATAACCCATTCTACAACATTTTTTTGTCATATGTTTAAGATATGACACCCTTATCGACCATTGTACATGCCCTTAGACCTTGAGGTGTCGCGAACCCCGCCCTCTCGCCGACCAAAGAGTTTCGACATCGGTGACATCCTAGCATAATTCTCCTCGCCATATCCATCCGGTGGTGCGCCTAGCGTCTTTTGAGGACCCATGGCGGTTTGGTTTGGATCTATGCAGCGCTACGGCCGAAAAATGCAACTCCACATATGTATGTCAGTTTTCTCGGTTTATTCACGTTAGAAGAAAAAAGGTTTCTTAGTTTGTTGGAGATACGTGGTTACAAAAGTACTCTCCAACCTAATTTCAAAAAAAAATACTCTCCAACCTTAGTACAACCAGATTTTTTTAATCCATTTTAATTTTGCTCAACACCCGTTACCCTTTTGGTCTTCGGATTTGCTAAACCTTAGTCGACCGAGACTCTGTTAAGTCTCAATCGACTGGGTCAGCAGTCCGATCGCGCGCGGTGATTTGTGCTCCTGACCGTTTCTTCTTTTTTGGGCGCATTATCCCGTGTCTGCTTTGTGTGGCTGTCAGCTCCCGACCGGTAGCTCATTTCATTCGAGACGATAAAGGGACAGGGCCAGAGGGGGAATCTGGTGAGGCGAGTTGCACGGCGGGAGGCGACTTGTCTCTTGCGTCGGCGGTGGTGACTCTCCCCCAGCTCTGAAACTCTGCCCGACCGGTTGCTTGTTTCATTCGCGAAGAGAAGGGGACAAGGCCAGAGGGGGAAGCTGGTGAGGGGAGCTGCACGTAGGGCTGGAATTTGAGCCGAGCCGAGCCGACTCGACTCGACTCGCTCAAGCTCGGTCAACTGACGAGTCGAGCTCGGCTCGACTCATTCAACAAACGAGTTCAAAATCAAAACTCGGCTCGGCTCGGTGAACTTGCGAGTAGCTCGTGAGCTACTCGTTTAACTTATCTAATTTTATAAAACTATAAAAAGTGAACATTATATAATGTATATATAATTATTTTTGATTATTTTGGTCATGTATAATAAAATCATCACAATAATCATTTAAAATATGTCACCTTCCAATAGTTTGTAGTAAACAAACTACAATAATCAGTAAAAAAGTATTCAAATAAACAAGAATATCATTAAAAACTATTTTGACCGAGTTAAACGAGCTAAACGAGTACTCGGTAAACTCGGCTCATTTAGCTTGAACTTGTTTACCGTCGAAAACGAAAACTCGACTCGGCTCGTTGGACAACGAGTTCGAGCCGAGCCGAGTCAAGTTGCGAGCTACTCGTTTAACTCGCGAGTTCCGAATTTTAATTCCAGCCCTAGCTGCACGGCCGTAGGCGATTTTCTGCCTCTTGCGTCGGACTTGGCCACTCTCCCCCAGCTCTGAAAGTCTGACTTCGCAAGGTACTATGCGTTCTGTGTTCTGGAACTCTCCCCCAGCTCTATTCCACGCTTAGGTTGCCGAATCGAACCAGTTTCTTCTGTTTTATGCGTTCTGGATTCGAGCTAGGGTTGAGATAGGAAGTTTATCAGTGTCAGGGGTCTCAACTACACAGAATTGATTCGAATATTATTAGCATTTTTATCAGAGTGATTCATGTGTTTTCATCCAGTTTTACCCTTCTGTTCAGCGAGAATCACTGGTGTTTTTGTGATTTATGTGGTGCTAGTTATGTGTATTATTGTGTGAAGGATATAGAAAGTTCTGCGTTCTGTTTGAAGGATTGATGCATCTGTAGCATGGTCAATGTTGTGTTTTTTGTGGTTCCCCAATAGACGAACTGAATTTTCTGTTAGTGTGTCTGATCCGTAAGACTAGACCATTATCTCTTATTTGGAGTTTTAGCTTAGTATGTGACGTGGGGATGAATCCTGGACCTATCGGGTGAAGCTACCCGGTCCAAGGCCCAAGAACTAAGCCCAGAAAGAGGTGCCACCTACAGTTCTAGAAGGCCCAATTGGTGCCCACCCGCAAAGACTTGCGGGCCAAGAAGGAAACTTGTAACCGACCCAAAGCTAGGGTTTGTAACCCCCCCGGTACGGTTTGAGACCTGGCCACCTATATAAGGCCAGGAGAACCACGGGAGGGGGGATCCAATCAACTTTTCATCCCCAAAGCCTTGAGTTCGAGACCTTACTCTCGACTTGAGCACCCCCCCATTGTAACCGATTTACTCATAATACAGATCGAAAGAGCAGGAGTAAGGGTTTTACCTCTACGGGGTCCCCGAACCTGGGTAAATTGTGCCCCCCTGTTAGCCGACGATCGTCACCAGCGCCCATACGTTCTCTTAATCGAAACCCTATCGGATCACCCGAGGGACTTGTTGAGATGACTAATCGACAATTGGCGCCGTCTGTTGGAACGGCGGGTGCTGGATCTACGACATCTTCGACCTCATTGTCGCCAACCTTCAGCTGGAGCCCCGGAACCTCAACTCTAGCGGAACCGATCCGCTTCGGGTCGATCATCGTCGCGCCCCACTCGCCGGAATCACGCCCGGCGTTCAGCAGATTGGAAAAGAGCGCCAGCTTGACGTTCGGGAGCCTCCACTTCCACGCCAACAAGGCGGGAATCTTGCACTTCCCCGAGCAGATCGATCTCCGCGAATCAGACTCCGAGTCTGTCTCAAGCCCAGCAACCCTCGACTCCCTTCTCGACGACGCTGGTCGTGACGTAGCGCCCAGCGGTGGATCCATCCGCCTCGGCGTCCGCAACTTCCACACTATCGCGGCTGAGGAACCTTCTCGGGTTGGTAAAAGTTGTCGACCTACGCCTAGGATCCATCCTCCTCGGCGTCCGCAACTTCCACACTATCGCGGCTGAGGAATCTTCTCGGGTTGGTAAAAGTTGTCGACCTACGCCTAGGACTCGCGATCCATATCTGGCCCAAGTCTGCATGGCAAGATCAACTGATCCACCCGAGGAAACTGAGGAAAGCCGGAAGGAGCGAGAGCGCATCAAAGTATCACGAGATGCCTGGGTCAGAGCAAAGGATGTCGTACACCTAGGCCAACCAGTCGTAGAAGGAGATCCCCATGAGGATCTGGCCGCGTACCACTATCATCTGGTGCGAACAAGTCGACTGATCAATGAGGCCCGCAGGAATTTGGAAGCACGAAAGAAAGCGGCGGATTAGTCAAGCGCGCTCCGTGCGGCCCTCTCCCAAACTCCCTCAGTGGGAAACAATCCCCCAAAAAAGAGATACGTCTCGAAGACCGGTGCGATAGATCGCGAAACTCTCAGCGGAATCAGCAAGACACTCGAGACATCCATCATGCACGTCGACGACGACGACAACATGCACCCGACGACTCCCGCCGCTGCACTCTTGGCAGCGGCCACATACCTACAAGCGAACCAACCGCTCGAGAATGATCCCCACGCGGAGCAATACCGACAAGTCCAGAAGGGGCTAGGCATGGCAGCCGCAAGAATCGCCGCCCAAGGCCACAGGCACACGTCAGCGCAAGAAACTGAGAACCCCCCTCGGAAGGACAAAGAAACACCCCGCAGACGTGGGAGCACATCGCCTAGAAGGAAGGAATCACCTCGTCACGCCCGATGGAAAGAAGCCCGGCGCTGCGGTGATAGCCCGAGTAGCAGCGACGATAGCCCGAGAGATCGTGATCGCAATCCACGGCACCACAACAGCCGCTCGCGACATCGCAGCAGGGAGCCGCGGAAGGAGGATAATCGTGACCGGTCTGAATACGACACACGAAACGACATCACGCAAAGCAAGGTCAACAGGGCCCGATCAATCAGGAACCGCGCACGATCACTCTCCGCGTCTTCCGACGAGGAGGCTTGCGGCGCGTTGTGCTTCACCCGCGACATCTGCGAGGCACCGATGCCCAAGAGATTCAAACTTACGACGGAGGTCCCGAAGTACGACGGGTCGCAAGAGCCCAAGTCTTGGCTATCAGATTACCTCACGGCAGTAAAATGCCAACGTGAGAACAAGACAATGGTCATGCAATACCTGAACGTACACCTTGTAGGCGCTGCACGCAGCTGGCTCGAAGGAAGATCGCAGGCATGCTATGGGTCATGGGACGATCTGACCTACGACTTCCGCAAAAACTTCCAAGCAACATACAAAAGACAAGCGTCTATCGAGGATCTGCGGGCATGCAGGCAGAAGAGCGGCGAGTCTACTCGCAAATATATTCAGCGATGGACCACGCTCAAAAACACGGCGGGAAACATGTCAGAAGAGGTTGCGGTCAAAGCTTTGACCAAAGGAGCTTGGCGCACTGCTTTCAGGGAAGAACTGGGACGAGCTGCGCCCAAAACCATCGGGGAGTTAATGGCAATAGCCGATAGATGGGCTAACGGTGAAGATTCCGTGCGCAATGAGAAAGCATCTTCACCCGCGCGTGAGGAAGATTGCCGCGGTCGAAAGAATATGAAGAACTCAAATCTCTATGGCTACAAAAAATTCTATTGACATGAACGAATTGGATACCAAACTTCATCATGTTATTACTGTGTTGTGCAAGCTTAATTTAAAAGAAAAGAGCAAACAAAGAGAAGATCAGGGTCTCGATAAAAGCAAGATATATTAGAAAAGACATCAACTCTTTAATCGCAAACATTTTTTTCTTTCACTTTTTACCATGTCTTTGGATCTATTTTTATAATCTTCTAGGTATGCAATTATCCAAACTTTCTGTTCCAATCACTTTTTTCTAAATATTGTTTTCTTCTAGGGTCAATTGAATTAAATGGAAGAAGATGCTCAAGCTTCAGGAGGAAATAGTGCTAGTTTTAACCATATGTTTAAAGAATATACAGAGATCCCCGAGGGGAAATGTGATGCACAGAAATCCAGAGGTTATTTTCCTTCATGATTTTTTTGTATTCTATATATTTTTCAGCACATGCATAGACAAAACAAGGACTATTTGTTTGCTCGTCTCATCTTTAATTTTGTAAACTCAAACTAATGTAGACACAAGCATTAACAAGCAGCAGGAACCAATCACTCACACGCAAAATACCACCCTCATAAGAACTAATGCTATGTTTAATGGCATTGAAAACATGGGTGACTTAATCACATCTTCTGCAATATATCCTCGTGTCTACATATCATTTTCGGCTATTCTATTTAATTCAGATAAGCTTATTTTCTGTCCACTGATAATTATTTTAAAGGTAAAGTATCCTCAGATTCTTCCATCTACGCAAGCAACAGTTCTATACAATGTGGTCAGAGACACCATCCCAGTGACAACTAATTAATTCCATGCATTAATTTGCACAACATGTTTTATGCATGTGCCAACAATTCAGAATTGAGTTCACAGTCAAGAGTACGAAGCAATACCAGCACCTCAAATTATGAAAGACTTGAAGACATGAATTTAGACGATTTTGAGGTACCCAATGTGGTAGCTAACTGTTTTTTTTAAGGCAACTGCTTTTTGCAAGACTTGATGTGCTTTAATTGTTCGAGTAGATAGCCTACTTACTTGTTATCTACTTAATTTTATTCTTGTGGGATTAGTTGCTAGCACATTGATGGCTTTTTGTGCAAATAGTTTAAAAATTCATGTGGTGTTTTTAAGTTTAAATACAAGGCTTGCTGCCCCTTCGTTCTGTTGGTACATACGTACCAATTGTATGGTACTTCTTTTTTGTGACACTGATGACCCACAAGTATATGGGGTGTATCGTAGTACTTTCGATAAATAAGAGTGTCGAACCCAACGAGGAGCAGAAGGCGTTGGCAAGCAGGTTGGATAGAGAATTCACTGTAAACACTAGCAAACAGGTTTTTGGTTGTTTTGGATATAGCCGATAAATAGAGTGCGAGTAAATAAATAACAATAATAATAATTGCAGCGAGTGGCACAATCCTTTTGAGATCAAAGGACAAGCCGGTTGTTCTACTTATTATTACCAAATGTTCTCAAGGACACACGTGAATTTCGTCAAGTGCTTTCGCTTCGTATAGTTGATTAATATTTATTAGTTTGTTAAGTGTTGTGTGGGTGAACCTACGCTAATGCACCGCCCAACTAGGACTAATACATACTTGTGATTCTACCCCTCATAAGCATCCGCAAATACAATAAAGTAATTAAGATAAATCTAACCACATCCTTAAAACTCCGGGATCCTACAATCCCTCGTGCATTGGTTTCCTAACGGGGGTTTAGATTTCTGTCACTCCGACAACCCCACAATTAGTAGCCAAATACACAATGCATCCTCCTAGGCCCATAAAGGTGAAGTATCATGTAGTCGACGTTCACATGACACCACTAGAAGAATAGCACCACAACTTAAATACCGAACCACGAGATATTACTTCAACATAACTTCACTACTAACATCATGACTTCTCCCATGTCCTCAAGAACTAAACGAACTACTCACGAGACATCATATGGATCAAAATAAGAGGTGATATAATGGATGATAACAATCTGGTCATAAAGTGCAAACACCGATAAACCTCACAAGCATCAACTACTAACATGTAATCCACACCGGGAGAGAGATCTAGTGGTAAACAACAATAAAGACCCCTAATTGTTACAGCGGGATGAAGATGGACAGTGAAGGTGATGGTGCTGGTGATGAGGATGATCTTGATGAAGCCCGGAGTGATGACGGTGACGATGGCAATGATTTCCCCCCTCGGGGAGGAATTTCCCCGGCAGATTTCTCCCTGCCGGAGAGCTTTTCTCTCTCTGGTGTTTCCCACCCCGAGGCGGTTGCGGAATAATTCTTCGACAATCTCTTTGGGCTTAGGGTTCCCTGGGGGTCACGTACGCGAAAGGGGGGCACCCAGGAGTGGGCCAGAGGGGCCAGACCACCCCTAGGCGCGACTAGAGGGGGGCGCGCCGCCTGGTGGTGTGGGCCCCAGGTGGCCCCCCTCCAGGTTCCCTTCTGGCTAGCTTCCTCATCGAGACTTCTAAGACTCCTCCGGTCTTCCCCCTCTTCTTCTGATCTGTTGAAATAGGTTTCCTGACGGTGCTTTTTCCATCAGATTTTTGGTTTCGGTGTTTCTTCTCCCATAATTATTAAACATGCAAAATAAGATGAAATAACATAGGTAATGTATCATAACATGAAATATCGATGAATATCAGAAAATAACGATATAAAATAGTGATGCAAAATGGATGTATCAACTCCCCCCAAGCTTAGACCTCGCTTGTCCCCAAGCGAAACTGAACTCGGTAAACATGACCAAAGGTTTATGGAGTGAGGTATCGATAAATAAAATACGGACAAGAAGCATGACAACTATCAATACACTATTCATTCTAGAAAATAACTCCCTCTCATATAATTTAACTTGAAACAAGTAAATGGAGTCACAATAAAGGTGCAAAAAGGAAATCAAAATTGGTGAAGGAAAACTTCGTTCTTGGTCAGAGAACAATTAACAATGTACTCATCTTTCAACCAGAGTCTTATATTAGAGCTTATATTTGCAAAGTTTAACATGCTCAATCATAACAATTTGTTTGCAATCATTGATAACTTTCAAAGTGGTATATTCAAACAGATAAAAACATTTGTACTAAACAAGGAAGAATAAGGAACATGATTGAGTAAATCAACATATAGATGGATGAGTCACAACAACTCAAATGTTTGCTTAAGACAGAAGAAAATAGGTTTACTGACTCAACATAAAGGCAAAATATAGGCCCTTCGCAGAGGGAAGGAGGGATTAACTTATGTGCTAGAGCTTTTACTTAATAAACCAAGGTATAAAATGTTTGACACTCTTCCCAACCTTTCTTACACAAACCATGGCTAACCAAATGCTCGGGTGCCTGCCAACAATCACATACCATGGAGGAGTGTCTAATTTTTAGAGAGGTGTGTATGTCTATGTCAATGAATGGAAAATAGAAAATACAGTACGTCAAAAGCCAACTAGACTTCATAAGAGTGGCTCCCATCGAAGGACGCAACTGGTGTAGAAGGTCATCCCTCTTTCTCTTTTGTTTACACAATTATGATTTGACTAATAAATCAGGGGGAAAATAGTGAAGAGAATTTGTTGTATTAGTTTGGGGCTAGGTACACTGCTGCCAGCTCTTCTAACATTTGGATAAGCGGATGAAGCCACTAGTCCAGTTGTGTAAATGCCAATCAACAAGTGAGATAAAGATTCTCGATTTGCGTCCTCATGAGCTAAAACTGGAATAGTTTTGAAGGTTTTAAAAGGAGCACACAAGCAATTTACTTGGAGTGGAGGTTAAATACCACATATAGGTAGGTATGATGGACACAAATGGCATGGTTTTTTGGGCTCAAGGTTTGGATGCACGAGAAGTATTCCCTCTCAGTACAAGTTTTTGGCTCGCAAGGTTGGTAGCAAGCATAAGAGTTGAGGGAAAACAAGCAACCATATATAAATGATAAAACCAATCATGCAATCTTCCTTGAGAAGTACAAACAATCTTATTTGAGAATACTAAGCTTATGGGCTAACAAGAAAGAAAGATCATGGAACAATATATCTACATGAAACTCCCTCTTTTCTACTTGAAAAGTCTAAAAGTATTGTTGCTACTGACCAATGCTAAGTTTGCCAAAACCAACTAGATTAACTTGATGCTCCAATATTGATACCAATACTAATAACAAGATCAACCAAATAATAGAAATTGAAAGCTAAAATAAAGTGTAGAAGATGATGAATCTTCTCATTAATATTCCACTACGGCAACTCAAACCAAGGGATACAACGATAACCAACTAAAGAGTGATACTTCCATACTGCAAACCATACTATATGATATTTCCTCTACTCATGATATGACTCTACTAAAAGGTAAAAAGGTGAAAGATAGAGATGTGATACCGCGGCACTCCCCCAAACTTGGAACAAGCCAAGGGGATGTCAATACCCATGACGAATCAATTCTTCGGTATCGGTCTTCCAAGGTAGAGGCTCTCCATCAACAAATGATGTCTCGGTCTTCAATATCCTGAAACTAGCAGCAGAGCTTATACATTTAAACATGTTCTCATACTCACAGTTCTGATTCTGCACATTGTAGAGTTGTTCTTGTAATTTGTTGGTGGTCTCGGTGAGTGAGAAGATCTCCTCTCAAAGCTTTAAAGTCTCCTTGTGCTCGGCGATCAGTTCTGTCTTCATCCTGTGGATGATGTCGACTTCACGCTCCGCCATCTTCTTGTACCTAAAGACATCTTGCTCCAGCTCTTCTATCCTAGCTTCCAGACCGCCTTCTCCTTTTGTGCCCCGAACATCTTCTATCTGCACCACCCCATCCTTGAGCAGCAACTCCTTGGGATGCATCTTCAACTCGTTCATGTACGGTTTGACGACGTTCGCAAAGAAACTGTCTTTGGGAGGTCCGAAAGAGGACATCGTAGCTCTAGATCCTGGTAGAAACAGGTCAAAACAGAAACACGACGAGAAAACGATATACGTACCTCGGGGGGTCCGGGGGGTTATATAGAAAAAATATGTGTAACAAAAGCAAAGTCCAGGTCGAAAACGAGTTGGAGAGGGGCTCCGGGGCGCCCACACCATAGGGTGGTGCGGCCATGGGTGGGCCCGCGCCCCCAGGTGGTGTGGTGCCCTCGGTCACCGCCTCCAACTCTTCTTCGGCTCGGTATTTTCATATTTTCCAAAAATAAATAATTTATAACTCTAAGGTATTCCGCGAACTTTTCTTTAACATAATTGTTACCTATTCGAAAACGGACTCTACAGATTATGGAATCTTCCCTCTAATAAACTTCTCCGGAGTCATTACTTGAATAACATCAACATCTTCATCATAAGAATCCCCAGAAATATAACGTTTGATTCTTTGCCCATTTACCGCTTGTGTAGTGTTATCTTTAAGGAAAGCAATTTTGATTGCACCCGAACGATACACTTCTTCAATAATATAAGGTCCTTCCCATTTGGAGAGTAATTTTCCTGCAAAAAATATGAGACGAGAACGATACAATAGAACTTCCTCACCAACATGAAACTATCTTTTAAGGATTCTTTTATCATGTCATTGTTTAACTTTCTCTTTAAAGAGTTTAGAATTTTCATAAGCTTCACATTTCCATTCATCTAAATGATTCAAATTAAGCACTGTTTTCCTGCCAGCAAGTTTAAAATCCTTATCCAGTTCTTTCACTGCCCAATAAGCTTTGTGTTCTAATTCTAAAGGCAAGTGACAAGTTTTTCCATAAACCATTTTATAAGGAGACATACCCATAGGGTTTTTATAAGTAGTTCTATAAGCCCACAAAGCATCATTCAACTTATCAGACCAATTCTTTCTATATTTATTAACAGACTTTTACAAGATAGATTTAATTTCTCTATTTGATAATTCTACTTGCCCACTGGTTTGAGGATGATAAGATGAGTCAATTCTATGATTAACATCATATTTAGAAATGGTTTTTCTAAAACCACCATGAATAAAGTGAGAACCACCATCAGTCATAAGATATCTAGGCACACCAAACATAGGGAAAAACTAGTTGAGTGCCCGTGCGTTGCCACAGCCCATTTTATGTTGTTGCACATGTCGCACGTGTAAATATAAATTTGGTTCATATATAAAGGGAAAGTAGTATGTGAAAAAATAACATTTTCTTTCTCCTAATTAAATGTCATGTGTATGTAAAATTTTACTTCTTCTAATTCAACTTCATGTATGTAAAAAAAATAAAATTTTAGTTCGCATATTTCGATTCCATGTGTAGAGAAAGCAAAGCGAAACATATATATCGATCATGCATAGAAAAATACTTTTTAAGAAAAGAAGAAAATTATTTCATTGCACCTCTTTTAATTGCATAAAACTATTGTTTCCTTCCAATGCCATCGCGTCGAAACCTAGTGTCTTCATATGCGCCTCGATGGTTTAGTGGCAGTAATTTCATGTCATATATCCTTTTATTTATGGAGCAATTGTTGGTAAAAAACTTGTTTTAACGGAACAATATATGCCCTACACGCTGCCATCTTAACAGAACAAATTGTGCCTTACACTTACACTCCCATACCAAAAATCCTACACATTAATTTGGAGAAAAAATGCCTACGCGTTTCTCTCAGCAGACAAGTAAGTGACCCATTTTCCATTCTTCCCCAATCCTCACTCTATCCAAAACCCCACAACAAACATAGAGTCGATGATCTGTATTGAGCACTATGATGCCAGGCTCATCGTGATGTGGGCGTATGTTTTCTTTTATTTATGGGTCATGAATATTCTATTACATTAGTCCGCCATGAATATTCTATTGCCACTAGTGGAAACAGGGGCATTGGTCCCGGTTGGTAAGCCCCATTTGTCCCGGTTGTGCAACCGGGATGGGCCATCCGGGACAAATGGCCCTCCCCCATTGGTCTCGGTTGTGCCAGGACCCACGACAAATGGGGCTGACCACGTGGCGAACCTGGCTAGGGGCATTCATCCCGGTTCTTAACACGAACCGGGATGAATGACTACTCTGCCGTGGCAGCACTTTTGCCATTTTCTCTGCCGCGGCAGAGTTTTTGTTTCGGTTTATTGTTTTCCTTTTTATTTTATGTTTTGCGATCAATTCGATTTTACGATACCCCTATCTCCATACACTGATAAGGAGTCTTGATGTCCCCTCCCCGGACCTCCCGGATCCCAGGAGAAGAGAGGAGCCCGGTGGCCCTTCCCCGGACCTCCCGGATCCCACGAGAAGAGAGGAGCCTCGGTGGCCCCTCCCCGGACCTCCCGGATCCCACAAGTGAATAAGTAATACATATATATAGAAAAAGAAGGAACACTTATATTACAGAAGCTAAGTATATCGAGCATATTACATGATCGATGGAATGAATTACAAAATCAAATTCAGTTCCAACCGGCGCTATAGTACTCTCCATTTACATTTAGGACCTCTGCATCTAAGAAGCCCGCAATTTCCTCCTGAATTGCTCGTATGCGGTCCCTTGGTAGAATACCGTCCCGGAGCCATTCGATCTAATATAAAGAAGAGTGGTCAATATATATTAATGAAACTAAGTAACTAAAATAGATGGTAATAAGAAAAAATTGACGACTGACGTACATGAAGGTGGTTTAAATCTCTGCCCTTGGGACAGGTCGTCTGACGAATGAACTCGCAGACGTAGTATCCACACAAGTGATTCCCGTCTCCCTGTTGTAATCACTTTACGAGAACATGGTTTCAATCAAAATAATAATCAACCAGCCATGATAATGATATCACACTAGAATCAAGGAGATGTGCGGATCTAGATAGTAGTACTTACTTCCACAATATCAAATGTAAGCTCTAATTTCCATTCACCCCTGGATTTTTTTGTGAACCTCTTCCAAACGCTGCCCGGGAAATAAAAAGAATAAAAAGAGTTAGTACTTACTTGATATCCGAAAATGAAACAAAGTAGTCGATATAGTGCCATATATAAAGACTGAAATTAATAAAGATTGAAATTACCGCTGGATCATTTCCTGCATGGGCGCCCACATCGCTAGGGATTTACGTTTTGGGTCCATTACCAGTGCTTTTCCTTTGTCAACTTGGAAGATTAACAGAGTATAGTGGAAGTTGCGCACGCAGAACTCATCAATTATACACTGAACATCGAGTAAGGAAAACAGAATGTATACAACACAATAACACTCACCCGAATTTGTAAGGAAATAGTATTCCCCGTCGGTGTTGTTGAAACCTTATTGCCCTCAGAATATTATCTTCTGTATCCTTGCGAGATAGCTCAAGAGTCTTATGATTAACAAAATGTGGGTCAATGAACCCAATATCATAGATTTGTCCTCTTTTGCATTGGAGAATCTTCATTCTGCAATTATAATATAATGAGTGTACTATATATATATATATATATATATATAGGAAAATGGTTCTGTACACCTGGGTGTACGTATTCTCAGTGTTCAATATACCACATAGATGAATCAAATATACCTCTTTAATACTTTTAATATACTTTATTATTTAGTACTAGATACCCCAAACTGAGTAATGAGAAAATTTTGATTACAATCTCCATATTTTATATTATTTGCACATATACTGCTTTCATTTTTGCATAAAGGTATATTGAAAAAACTGAGTATGTTGAATATATTTTTCTCTGAAAACTTGTATTGAGGTATCTTAGAATAATTAACTAGGTATATAAAAAATAACAAATAGGTATAATATGCTCGTATGTGAGGTATATTCAATATGAGAGTACGTACACCCGGGAGTATATAATAGGAGTCCTATATATATATATATATATATATATGAATATGCAATGAACGAGGTGAGCTAGCTAGAGACTTAATTAGAGAAATAAGTACTTACAGACAATAGGCAGTAACGATAGATTTGTCGAGGGCCTGCTGCTGGAATAACTGAAACAATTTGGAAAATTGAATCAGAACCATTCCATCTCCATACCCGTAGTGTTCGTCTCTAACTGCGAGACATATCCAGTCCTGAGATTTCTGAGCGGCTTCCATATACCAATTATGCACTCTTCGCATTTTGGTTGGTAGATCCTTTACCTCCTCGGGTTTGACGAGAGGATTCCCGTGCTGGTATTTGTATGCACATTCAGCTTCGGGGAAGCAGTCTATTGTTTGCATATACTCAGGAATGGACAAACCCACAGCAGCTGCCCTTTCTCCGTACAGTTCTATAAACTCCGGATCAATTTGCTCGTAAGCATTAGTGCTCGACCCCACTGGGTATGGGAAATCACTTTGAGCGGGGAGATGGATTGTTTTTTCTGCTCTCCGAGCTGGGCAACTGATTTCCCCCTTTTCGCACTTGCACTACTACTCTTCGTCGACCGCACCATTTCCTGGTGTGACTTCAGAATAGAGCGGTCATAGTCAGATGACAGACTCGGCTCGGGTTGATGAAGAGTCTTCACCATTTTCCACGCTTGTTCTACATCTTCTTCGGTCTCGGGGAAATCTGCCTTTTTCTGCTCCTTCCGCTTCGATTTCCACGCCTCGTATTCGTCCCTTGCGATTTTCTGGGTTTGCTCAGGAGTATAGTCGTAAGGTAACTTGGGTAACTCCTTTGGTACGTTTGGGCGGGGTGACCGTTGACGTTTGGGTGATCTTTTACGTTTCGGCAGAAACTTAGTGGGCGGAGAAGGCTGACGCGGCGGCGTAGGCGACCGCGCTGGAGACGTGCACGGCGTAGGCGACCGCGCTGGAGACGTGCATGGCGTAGGCGACCGCGCTGGAGACGGCATGCATGGCGGAGACGAACGAGCTGGAAACTATTGCGCTGGAGAATGGTGAGGAGTCGATGGCCTTGCCGTCTGATTTGGAAGCACAATGCATTCCTTTAGCCATAGAACGGTCAACTTCTTGGCTTCTCCGAGTTCAGTCACCTCTCCATCTTCACCTTCCGGGAATTCAAGCTTCACCTGCTCGAATCCGTTAACAACTTCATCGACCCCAACAACAGCGTAGCCCCATGGAACCAGAAGACTATGGGGAGTTGGTTCGTTTCCAATTGGTAAGACATAGCCGACCGCCGCCTTGATGGTTATATTGACGACCTTCACATGGAGCTCACAGGTTGTCATCTCCGTGATATCATCCACCGGGTGCATCAACACCCGGGAGCTGCGTGGACGCAATGCTGCTTTTCCGATGAGAATGTGCGGCGCCGGTAGCATCGACTTCACCTTCTACCATGTGTGGTACGCCGATAGACACTAGCTGCTGGCTAAGTGTGTTACTTTGCTCCCGCTGCTGCATTGTTACATCCTGCGTCCTCTTTATCTGTTCTTCAAGTTGACGCCTCCAGTTTGTCTGACTCTCTGCTTCAGCTGTCTCCGCGTCCTTTTTTCCGTTGACGGCTTCTATCGGGGTATTTCTTTTTGTTGTCGTCAAACCCAATACTCCACGGAGGATAGCCTTTTGTGCCTCGTGTACGCCCTACGTGTTCCTTATTCTCGAGGGCGCGTCTGAGCTCGCCGTTCTCTCTATCTGGCACGAACCTCCCCTCTTGAACGTCATTTATTGCGCTTCTCAGATCTTCTATGGGTAGAGGATTCTCTTTATGCCTTTGGTTATAGATTGCTTTTCCTTCGGCGTCCAACTTGCCCCCATGCCCGTAGAACCATGACCTTGTCCGATCGACCCACAAGAACGGCTCGGGAGTGATCCCCTTCTCAAGCAGGTCGTTCTCCCATTTCTCCCACTTGGGCATGGAACCCTTGTAGCCAGCTTGCCTCATAATATGGTGATATACCTTTTTGGCAGCGTTTTCCTGATTTGTTTTTGACCTTTTAGTTGCATTCTCTGACAGCTTGTACTTCACAAACTCTGCCCATAAGGGTTTTATTTTCTCATACCCTTGAGTGAAATCTGGAGTCTTGCCCTTCTTAACAAAGTCAAGGCTCAACCTTTTCTTCAAGTTTTTGAATTGCTCGGCCATCTTTTCCAGAGTCCACGCCTTGACCTTTTCCAGTAACTCAAGTTTCTTTTTAGTAACATCGGCTTCACCATCTACCTCCTCATTCTCATCCGCCTCATTCTCGTCCACCTCCGGCAAGGGTAAGGTGAAATTACACATGATCTTTTTGAAAATATGATCTTTGGCTTTTTTGCTGACAAATGAAATTCCTTGTCTCCGTGGATCTTTTGGATCATTCCACTCATGAATAGTGATCGGGATGTGATCCCTAACTAGCACTCCGCATTGCTTCACAAATTTTTGGGCAACATCAGCGGGAAGCTCGGGTGCGCCGTCTGCTGCGATCGTTTCGATCCTATATCTTTTTGTATCTTTCAACTTCTTTGTTGCGCCTCGTTTATCTTTTTTCCAGTTGATATGCTTGAACCGGATGGCTAAAAATATAAATACTGTTAATACATGCATATAGACAACGGATGCTTCATTAATTAACATATCTATATGCACCTCGGAGCCGGTGTTTGTAATTTGTACGGCTCCACCGGAGCCGTTGGCTGCTCCCTTATCTAAGTCGTCATCTTCTCCCTCACCAGAGTCGTCGGCTTCTCCCTCACTGGAGCCATCGGCTTCTCCCTCAACAGAGACGTCTCCTCGGGTGAGCTCCGGATCTCCCTCACCGGATTCGTTCATCCACTCGCTCACATCGGTCTCTCCCTCGGGCCCGCGGATTAAACCCGCGAGCAAGTTTTCCGCATCTTCGTCTCTTGGCTCCATACTTTTCTGAAAATACACAAAATTCCCTAAGTTAGAAAAAAGAGTAATTATATGTTCCAGATCCATTTCATAAAAATTTCTTATAGATAATAGCTAATGGTACTTATACCTAAACAAGTTAGAAAAAAGAGTATCAATATTTTCCAGATCCTCGTTTCAATTATAAAAGCAACATTGATGAAATATTTAAACGTATCAATACACACCAAGAGTTACATAGCTCGGGTTCATTTTATTTAACCCTAATACATCATGATCGAATAATATCACTTATACATATTCATGACATCTCTCAAACTAATTAAGGGTCTGTTTGTTTGGGCTGCTGCTGTTGAGAAGCAGCTGTAGCTGGTCTGCTGTTAGAAAGCAGCTGTACGAAGCAGCTGTTAGAATCAGAAATTTGATGTTTGGCAGGAGTGCTGTTGATGGCTGTTGCGGCTGATTTGAAGGATGAAATGTCTGAAATGTCCCTGAATGTCTAAAGATTGTATAACTGCCGATTTGAAATTAATTAGCTAATTCTGGCCCCCTTTTAACATTGTCGCCATGCTTAAGAGCTGAATTGCCTCAATTTTACTTTTTGTTGATAAAATAATTGTAAACACGATAACTACTTTTTTTTGCTTTTGGCTTATTGCTTGTGGCTTTTATTTGGATTATATCTTTTTGCATGTAAATCGAGATTATCGAGCAGGTTATATTACAAGACTTTTCCATATTATGTGGAAAAAAATGATGGTCATACAAAAAATTTACAATACAGAAGTTGTGTAAAATGGCGAGATCGATTTATTCGATAAAGAAAATTTTCAAATGGACGACCGAGTACGACGGATTTGACAAAATTCTTCTAAAATGGTGGAAAGTTCGGTCCAAAATTAAGAAGATACAATCCCCGAAACTCGAAACCAATCACGGGAATGGAATCTACTCGTTGACGCGCACATATTTTATGTACAATTTATTTCGAATTAAAATACATTTATTTGAGGTGAGTATGTCTTTCGATGGAAAATGCTTTGCCTACCGTCCTTCATGTCCGATTCCCATAAATGTGGTCATCCATCCGTCACCTTGATTATATGCATATGGGAAGCGTAACTCCATCTCATGCGAATGGTCCAGCTCACGTGCGCATGCAAGTACCATGGCATAGCTCATGGAATGAAAAAAAATATACCGTTCCAGCTCACGGTGGCAGTTTCCTCGTAATTTGAAGCAACGCAAAGGGCACTGGCAAAAAACGGTTCAGTACTTGCGTGGAAAAGCTGCAGGAAGCATGTCCTGCCCCGCTTCCGCTGGTCGCTCTCTTCCAGTGCAATTTTGGACAGTCCTTGTGGACAGCGCTTTTCAATTTGATGTTGTTTGTTTGGGCTTCCGCTTTTATAGCCTAAAAGCAGAAGCAGAAGCCCAAACAAACAGGGCCTAACTCCGACCGGGTACTAAACCGCGGGGTGCTGAGTCGCGGGTGCTACGCATCCATAGGTAAGGAACCCTCATAGGGTCATAGCTCACGTGGTAAGGAACCCTCCGAATAATCGACCAACCGTTGCTATACTCCGTATCGAGCAAGTACATCTAGCGACGGACGTGCTCCTCCTCCTCCCTGATACGCTGATGTACCACCTCCTCAGGGCCGGCTCTCTCCGCACCGACCGTGGCCCACGCTATGGCCACCAAAGAATATCCGGGTCGACCACGTCACCCGGATTTCTCACCAAGCCGCGTGTCCCGGCAGTAAGGACCTCCCAGTGCCAGCCCAGCGGGACCCAGTCCCGGACATCGCCCGGCGGGTCCAACAGACACATAAGCTAAAAACAGACCCGGGCTAAGGAAATATTCCTAATTAAGTAAAATACCTTAGTGTTTATAACTTAGTAAAAAAATAGTAAATGGAGAAATATGACATAAATAAGATGAAAGTTAAACACAAAGGATCAAATTGGCCCTTCTCATATCTTGTGCTTGTTACGAGGTAGTATACGTGATGGCGATCCGGAGAAGGATGAAGACAAGGGTTTCTGAACTTCGTGGAAACTAAACAAAATCACATACGTAAATTTTTGTGAGATCCGAACAAAGTTGGACCATTTCGTGCACATACATAATGGAGACATTCTTAATAACCCCGGACGTGGCTATTAAGAATATCACCATTACGTATATGTACCAAACGGTGCAACTCAGTTCAAATCTCACTAACAATAATATTACATATGCGATGTTCATTAGTTCCAACCGAAACCCTTATCTTCATCCTTTCCCCGGATCACCACCATCTGTAGTACCTCTTAACAAGAACAATGGTTTGTGAACTTTAGTAAGGAGTATGACTAGCAGATCAGATCGATTCTTGCCGAGTAAAGTTGCGACTCGAACGGGACATAACAGTTGTAGCATCCCAGATTATCCATATCATGTGTGAAAACATTGCAGATCACTTCCTCCAAGAAGAACAGGAAGTGATCTGCAATGTTTTCACACATGACTGGATAATCTGGAATGCTGTTATGCCCCGTTCGAGTCACAAGTTTACTAGGAAAGAGTGGATCTGATCTGCTAGTCATACTCCTTACTAGGCCTTGATGTGAAGTTAGACCTTCACATTTTGTGCTTGCTACAAGGTAGTACACGTGATGGCGATGCGCGAAAGGAAGAGTTTCTGGACATCTTTGAAACTGAATAAAATAATATATGTAATATAGTGAGATCCGAACAAAGTTAGACCCTTTTGTGCACATCCATAACAGCGACATTCTTCATAACCCCGGACGTGATTTCTAAGGAATGTCACCATTACGAATGTGCACTAAAGGGTTCAACTTCATCCGGATCTCATGAACCATATTACATATGTGACGTTATTTAGTTCCAAAGAAATCCAGAAACTCTCATCTTCATCCTTTCCCCGGATCACCACCGCCTGTGGTACCTCTTAACAGGAACAAGATGGTCATTGGGCCTTGATGTGAAGTTGGACCTTCACATTTTGTGCTTGCTACAAGGTAGTACACGTGATGGCGATACGGGGGAAGGAAGGGTTTCTGGACATATTTGAAATTAAACAAAATCATATATGTAATATAGTGAGATCCGGAAAAAATTGGACCCTTTTGTGCACATCCATAACGGCGACATTCTTCATAACCACGGACGGGATTTCTGAGGAATGTCACTGTCGCACCCGGATTTCTAAAGGATACTCGCCGTTCCGTTGAACAGTAGTAGATTGGATTACGGGGCTTACCGGCACCCGCGTCCTCTTACGAGTAGGCCAACACACGTATGTGTGACAACCAACCCCTATCTGTTCAGCGTCGACGCAAACTATCCCATAGAAATCAGGATACTTCCATTGACGTACTTCAAAACATACACACACGGTACGTCAACGGCGTTTGAACAAGTGATATCACAACAGATCTCTACGACACAAAAGAGTGAAATAAGTTGCAAATAGCTCTCATTAGAGCAGAGATAGCAAATACAATCATCCAGAGGACACATGTCCCAACATATCATCATTACATCACAGCGGAAGCATTCAACATGTCTGAGTACAGACAAGATCCAAATAGGCCTAAGAGGCCGGAAACGAAAAGACGGAGCCCATCCACGAAGTCTCGGATCCTGCCCGGGTCCGCTATCTACTCGTCAGCAGTCTCGTCATACTCCACGTAGGTAGCCACCATGGAGATCCTCGGAAACGTCGTCTGCGTAAACCACAGCCCCAAAGGGGTCAGTACATAAACGTACTGGCAAGCAAGACTCACAGTTCACCAAAGTGTAACCCGTCTACACCAAGCACAGATGCTTTGGGTTCAACGGAAGAAAGGGTGATATAAAAGATGCTGCAACTGGCTGCGCTAACCAACTACAGAGAACTACAACTTCCAACTAACAGAAAGGGGATAAGATTGAGTATTGTAACCAACTGAAAGATAACTTCAAACAAACCCATCCTGGATCTCGCCCCTTATCCGAAGAAGCAATCCGAGGATAACTCACACAGTTGAAATAATGATGGTTCATATTATTGTGTCAATAAGCCTATTACTAGTCAAGTTGTTAATCATTGGGTGTAAGGTTGTTAAACATTAGGTTTAAGTTGTCCTGAGTACTTGTTAGCCAGTACTTTCACCAAGTAATCCATAAACGCGGAAAACACGGCTTCTCGAGAAGATTATCCCTGCAGGGTTGCACCAATTTGGCCGTACACGCATGAATAACCCGCCAGATGGAAAGGCCCTTCCACCAAGCGGGGCACTCAACACAACTCAACTCTTCTTCGCATCAAGCCCAAAGAACCTTGGGCGCACGGCTAATCGAGCCCAGAAGAAAATGGACCCTCATAGCACTCTAAGACCGTGTCCCCCTATATGCCGACTACGAAAGTTCCACCCGGGTACCAAGGGCTCGCAAGATCATGCATGCAGCAAATGGAAAACCCGAACTAAATGAGGCGATTTGGACGAGATGCGAATCGAATCAAATTGAGGGGGGCGCCCATACTCGCTTCCCACATGCGGTTAGTGCGCTCATCATGGATCAGTAGACAAGACCCTTTTCCTATTAGGGTCGACACTAGCAGGCCTCAAAACCACAAAGGGCCTCCTGCCGGTGCCTTATCATCAAATTATTATTGAACAATAACATTAGCATGATTGATTGATTAAACATAGAGCCCCCAGAACATAAAGGAATATAATAACAGAAATTAACGGGTAACAGACTCGAGCAAAACAACCTAAGCATGCTAGTAAGACACAGGCTCAAACAATGGGGTGATAGGAGTGGAGGTGAGGCAATATCAAGGTTAAGGGATTCATGTGATGGGTTCGTAACAGAAACAACTACTACTAAGGCTAGCAGAAAAGAACAACGGAAAGTATCGGTAATCAATGTTGAAAGGAACACAGTGGTTCATGTGAGTGATAACTTGCCTGCAAACCCAGTAGCCTGGTACTGAGCTAACAATCCTTAGAAGGGGTGTCGTAAGTATCGTCGGTCTCAACGTCGTCGTGTATCCGAGAAGAAGCAAACAAACAATGCAGAAAGATAAACAATCAATATCAGGGCATAGTGCACAAACATGGGATGAGGCATGACCATTTAATTGATGCATAGAAATAAACTAGTTGACAAGATAACAACATGATTAAATGGACCCACATGCAATTGGATTGCATATGAAAAGCCCATGAATTATGGTTGAATTAATTGTTTTACAACTAATCATTATATGAAAGTGGATTAGCATGATGCATGGATGAGGAAAACAGCAAAATAACAACAATAGAAGCAATTGGAAATAAGGTTGACCAAGTTTGGAAATCCATTTATTAAGTTTTGGAATTTTGGTTACTTAAAGGTGTCACACGAGCATTTGTTGTTTTCACCACTTTTAATTGTTCCAAATAGATAACAAAATTCATATTTGATTAGAACACCAAATTTTAGGTGGATTACATGTTTCACTTGTTGAAAAGGGATTTCAAATACATTACTTATGAATTAAACAAGTTTAAGCAAGAATTAAATGAATTTAATTCAAACATTAACTTATTTGAATTTTTATTTGTTCAAAACATTAAGTGAGATTCATATTTGAAAAGTTTATACTTTTATGGTTGGAAAACATATTTTATATGTCCCAAAAGAATTTGTTTTGATCAAGTTAGGAATTTAGCAATTTTAAATGAATTAAACAAGATTTACATCATTTAACCAATTTTAATTATTCAAAACATGAAACAAATTTTATATTTGAAAAGGTGGTTTAATTTTGCATGGAAAACATATTTCATTTGTTGAAATTGGATTTAAAATGAGCAAGTTATTATTTTGGCAATTTTAAATGCAATAAACAAGAAACAGTTGTTTTCAGCAATTTAAATTATTCAAAACAGCAAACAAAATTTATATTTGGAAAGTACATGAAAATTTGATTGGAAAACATATTTAGTTTGTTGCATTTGGAATTTTTATGCCCAAGTTATGAATTTTGCAATTTTAAGTGAATTTGACAAGTTTTCAAATATTGCACCAATTTAAAATACTCAAAACAGTAAACAAATTTTATATTTGGATAGAACATTTAATTTGGGACAGAAAACATATTTAAAAAGTTAAAATTGGAGTTGGGATGAATTTCTTATGCAATTTACAAAATTGGGTGCAAATCTGCCATTTTTATGAATCTAGGGACTTGGAAAAATATTTGCAGGGGCTATAAATAATGTTACAGGGGCTTAGTTGTGATTCCTGGTAAAGTTCTGTGACAAAACAAACAGATAAAAAAAGTTGTTTTAATTCTGTGGGAGGGGGGATTCGATCCCCCACCTCCTGCTTGCGCTGGGGGGACAGAACCAGTGGGCTGGTGCGCTTGCTTGTGTTAGGGAGGGGGCCTCGGGGGTAAGTGATGTGGTGCGCGGTGGTTTTTCTCTGAACTTAACTGAATCGGCACTTCCTGCACCTCGACAGAACAACTGCCAGCGAAGGCATGGTGATCGCCGGCGGGGATGGCTGCTGCGCCGCGGCCGTGGGCGCCTGGTGCGGGTGGGTGGTGCAGGAGGGAGGAAGGCGAGGGGATGGTCGAGGGCTCACCTCGAGGCGGCTTCAGGAGGCGGACATAGGAGCAGCGATCGGGTGCAGAGCAGGTCGAGCAGCAGCAGGGGCGACCGGCGGAAAAGGAGGCGACGGCGGCGGCGGCCTGGGCCGTAACGGCCGATGATGCCTACAGCAAACTTGGAGGAGGAGGAGAGCCGGTTCCATTCCCGATGTGAGCCCGCGAGGAGGAGGGTCCCCTCAACGGCGATCGCCGGAGTTACAGGGGAGGCGGCGACCGGGTTCAGAGAGGGTGCAGTGGAGGGGAGTTTCAGAGATGGTGAGGGAGATGGCAGAGGGAGAGATGGCGGCGGTGGGTTGGAGAGCTAGGGCTAGCGGGTGTTCGGGGGGGTAGTTTATAGGGGCCTCGAGCTCGTACGGTCGCCATCGGGTGGAGGAAAGGAGGCGACGGATGGTGGCGATGCTGTCGTACGAGGAGGAGGAAGACGACAAGGGTGGAGGAAGGTATCGGGCCAAAAAAGGAAACGGGCTGGGCTTCGTTTTCTCCCCCCCCCCTAAACCGTTTTCTTCTTTTTATTATTTCTGCTTTTCCCTTTTTTTTTGTAGCAACTAGAAAATGGAAGAGATAGATAGGTTTTAGTGCTAGGAAAATTTAGGGAAAATTATGGTTAGATTAGGTTTTTATAATGTCAACTAATTGACAACTTTGTTTTTCCAAACTTTCAAATTTAAAGTGCTGTTTGAAACTAATTCAAATTTAGAGGTATTTGTTATTAAATAAAATAATATTGAAAGCAAAGGTTTTAATGGGGTGAACCCTATTGACTAATGTGATCAAAATTATTAGAATAGTTTGGTAGTTTTAATGACTTGGAAATTGGTGCTGTTTGCATAGGTTTCAAATTGGAGTTAGTTTGGATACATTTGGTTTGAATTGGAATCATTTGTTATTTAATATAGAAAACAACAACTTAAAAGGGTGAACCTTATTGATTAAATAGAACAATGTGATTATAAATTGTTTGGTACTTTTATAGCTTTCAAATGAGGTGCTGATTTGGAGATTTTATTTGAGTTTGAAAAGATTTGGAATTAATTGATTGAATTAATTGTTTGATTAAAACCAACAATTTAATAAGTGATCATTATGGATTAAAAAGAAAACAATTTGGTTGTTTTTATTTGTGATTTTTATTTCAAAGTTTGTAACAGAACAAGTATGAAAACAAAGCATTGGAAATTGTTTGATTTTCATTGTGAAAACAATTAAGAACAGATGCAAAACAAATGGTAAACAAGGCAAACAAAGGAAATAAATATGATGCCATGATGCAATACTCTAATAAACAAGAAATCAAACATTCTAAATGGTAGGTTTTCATACTTGGGCAGTTACAAAACGCCCCCCCTTGAAGGAATCGCGCCCCGAGATTCCTGCTGAGAAAAGAAAAGGTCCGGAAACTTCTTGGGAAGATCCTCTTGAGCTGTGTCACGTGAAACACATCGTGCACATTGGATAGTTTTTCTGGAAGTACGAAACGATAGGCAACCCTGGCAACTTTTCTGGAAAGATGTCAGGGAATTTGGAAACCTCCGGAACATTTTCAAGTAAAAGCAGAGGTTTTGTATCGAGGGTGTATAGCTGAACAGAACTTGATTCATTTTGAGAATAGATTATCTGGAATGTGGTGATTCAGGAATGCTTCCTCGAAACAACCCCAGGTGATAGGAATGCCAGCTCTCATAGCCTGGTAGTTTTCGAAACAACAACAACCTTTCTGGCCAGATAGACTTGATATTTGGGAAGTTTTGATTAGACGCCGGTAGAAGATCTGAAATGGAAAACAACAGCAAGATTTCAACGGACGAAAAGGATGTTGAGAAGAACAGGATATTGAAGCAACACCGGGAAAAACGAGATCAAAACACTCCTGAGGTACTACGGAAAACCCATCCGGGCTTCTAAAGGATCAATATCTACTGCTTAAGGAATAGAGGATTTGCTTCCGGGGCTTACACGCCTCCGTTCTCAATCATGAGTAGGCAACATGATAAATCATGTCACAACCACCTCCAATCCTATGGTCTAGTAGATATAACCATCCTAGAGAAACCAGAATTCGTGAAAACCTAACTTGAAAGTTTTAGGTGAGAATAGAAAAACAACGTTGCACTTCCTTACCAGAAAAAGGGAGGGTGGGTGGGGAAAGAAGAAAAAGAACAGAATTCCTACTCTCACGTTTCATTTTTCCTATATAGCTACAAAATAGTTTCTAGACTCAACTGCGACCAGTAAAAAGGGATCCTACAGGCAGACAGGCTCTGATACCATTTGTCGCACCCGGATTTCTAAAGGATACTCGCCGTTCCGTTGAACAGTAGTAGATTGGATTACGGGGCTTACCGGCACCCGCGTCCTCTTACGAGTAGGCCAACACACGTATGTGTGACAACCAACCCCTATCTGTTCAGCGTCGACGCAAACTATCCCATAGAAATCAGGATACTTCCATTGACGTACTTCAAAACATACACACACGGTACGTCAACGGCGTTTGAACAAGTGATATCACAACAGATCTCTACGACACAAAAGAGTGAAATAAGTTGCAAATAGCTCTCATTAGAGCAGAGATAGCAAATACAATCATCCAGAGGACACATGTCCCAACATATCATCATTACATCACAGCGAAAGCATTCAACATGTCTGAGTACAGACAAGATCCAAATAGGCCTAAGAGGCCGGAAACGAAAAGACGCGCCCATCCACGAAGTCTCGGATCCTGCCCGGGTCCGCTATCTACTCGTCAGCAGTCTCGTCATACTCCACGTAGGTAGCCACCATGGAGATCCTCGGAAACGTCGTCTGCGTAAACCACAGCCCCAAAGGGGTCAGTACATAAACGTACTGGCAAGCAAGACTCACAGTTCACCAAAGTGTAACCCGTCTACACCAAGCACAGATGCTTTGGGTTCACCAGAAGAAAGGGTGATATAAAAGATGCTGCAACTGGCTGCGCTAACCAACTACAGAGAACTACAACTTCCAACTAACAGAAAGGGGATAAGATCGAGTATTGTAACCAACTGAAAGATAACTTCAAACAAACCCATCCTGGATCTCGCCCCTTATCCGAATAAGCAATCCGAGGATAACTCACACAGTTGAAATAATGATGGTTCATATTATTGTGTCAATAAGCCTATTACTAGTCAAGTTGTTAATCATTGGGTGTAAGGTTGTTAAACATTAGGTTTAAGTTGTCCTGAGTACTTGTTAGCCAGTACTTTCACCAAGTAATCCATAACCGCGGAAAACACGGCTTCTCGAGAAGATTATCCCTGCAGGGTTGCACCAATTTGGCCGTACACGCATGAATAACCCGCCAGATGGAAAGGCCCTTCCACCAAGCGGGGCACTCAACACAACTCAAATCTTCTTTGCATCAAGCCCAAAGAACCTTGGGCGCACGACTAATCGAGCCCAGAAGAAAATGGACCCTCATAGCAATCTAAGACCGTGTCCCCCTATATGCCGACTACGAAAGTTCCACCCGGGTACCAAGGGCTCGCAAGATCATGCATGCAGCAAATGGAAAACCCGAACTAAATGAGGCGATTTGGACGAGATGCGAATCGAATCAAATTGAGGGGGGCGCCCATACTCGCTTCCCACATGCGGTTAGTGCGCTCATCATGGATCAGTAGACAAGACCCTTTTCCTATTAGGGTCGACACTAGCAGGCCTCAAAACCACAAAGGGCCTCCTGCCGGTGCCTTATCATCAAATTATTATTGAACAATAACATTAGCATGATTGATTGATTAAACATCGAGCCCCCAGAACATAAAGGAATATAATAACAGAAAGTAACGGGTAACAGACTCGAGCAAAACAACCTAAGCATGCTAGTAAGACACAGGCTCAAACAATGGGGTGATAGGAGTGGAGGTGAGGCAATATCAAGGTTAAGGGATTCATGTGATGGGTTCGTAACAGAAACAACTACTACTAAGGCTAGCAGAAAAGAACAACGGAAAGTATCGGTAATCAATGTTGAAAGGAACACAGTGGTTCATGTGAGTGATAACTTGCCTGCAAACCCAGTAGCCTGGTACTGAGCTAACAATCCTTAGAAGGGGTGTCATAAGTATCGTCGGTCTCAACGTCGTCGTGTATCCGAGAAGAAGCAAACAAACAATGCAGAAAGATAAACAATCAATATCAGGGCATAGTGCACAAACATGGGATGAGGCATGACCATTTAATTGATGCATAGAAATAAACTAGTTGACAAGATAACAACATGATTAAATGGACCCACATGCAATTGGATTGCATATGAAAAGCCCATGAATTATGGTTGAATTAATTGTTTTACAACTAATCATTATATGAAAGTGGATTAGCATGATGCATGGATGAGGAAAACAGCAAAATAACAACAATAGAAGCAATTGGAAATAAGGTTGACCAAGTTTGGAAATCCATTATTAAGTTTTGGAATTTTGGTTACTTAAAGGTGTCACACAAGCATTTGTTGTTTTCACCACTTTTAATTGTTCCAAATAGATAACAAAATTCATATTTGATTAGAACACCAAATTTTAGGTGGATTACATGTTTCACTTGTTGAAAAGGGATTTCAAATACATTACTTATGAATTAAACAAGTTTAAGCAAGAATTAAATGAATTTAATTCAAACATGAACTTATTTGAATTTTTATTTGTTCAAAACATTAAGTGAGATTCATATTTGAAAAGTTTATACTTTTATGGTTGGAAAACATATTTTATATGTCCCAAAAGAATTTGTTTTGATCAAGTTAGGAATTTAGCAATTTTAAATGAATTAAACAAGATTTACATCATTTAACCAATTTTAATTATTCAAAACATGAAACAAATTTTATATTTGAAAAGGTGGTTTAATTTTGCATGGAAAACATATTTCATTTGTTGAAATTGGATTTAAAATGAGCAAGTTATTATTTTGGCAATTTTAAATGCAATAAACAAGAAACAGTTGTTTTCAGCAATTTAAATTATTCAAAACAGCAAACAAAATTTATTTGGAAAGTACATGAATAGTTGATTGGAAAACATATTTAGTTTGTTGCATTTGGAATTTTTATGCCCAAGTTATGAATTTTGCAATTTTAAGTGAATTTGACAAGTTTTCAAATATTGCACCAATTTAAAATATTCAAAACAGTAAAAAAAATTTATATTTGGATAGAACATTTAATTTGGGACAGAAAACATATTTAAAAAGTTAAAATTGGAGTTGGGATGAATTTCTTATGCAATTTACAAAATTGGGTGCAAATCTGCCATTTTTATGAATCTAGGGACTTGGAAAAATATTTGCAGGGGCTATAATAATGTTACAGGGCTTAGTTGTGATTCCTGGTAAAGTTCTGTGACAAAACAAACAGATAAAAAAGTTGTTTTAATTCTGTGGGAGGGGGGATTCGATCCCCCCACCTCCTGCTTGCGCTGGGGGGACAGAACCAGTGGGCTGGTGCGCTTGCTTGTGTTAGGGAGGGGGCCTCGGGGGGTAAGTGATGTGGTGCGCGGTGGTTTTCTCTGAACTTAACTGAATCGGCACTTCCTGCACCTCGACAGAACAACTGCCAGCGAAGGCATGGTGATCGCCGGCGGGGATGGCTGCTGCGCCGCGGCCGTGGGCGCCTGGTGCGGGTGGGTGGTGCAGGAGGGAGGAAGGCAAGGGGATGGTCGAGGGCTCACCTCGAGGCGGCTTCAGGAGGCGGACAGAGGAGCACGATCGGTGCAGAGCAGGTCGAGCAGCAGCAGGGGCGACGGCGGAAAAGGAGGCGACGGCGGCGGCGGCCTGGGCCGTAACGGCCGATGATGCCTACAGCAAACTTGGAGCGGGAGGAGAGCCGGTTCCATTCCCGATGTGAGCCCGCGAGGAGGAGGGTCCCCTCAACGGCGATCGCCGGAGTTACAGGGGAGGCGGCGACCGGGTTCAGAGAGGGTGCAGTGGAGGGGAGTTTCAGAGATGGTGAGGAGATGGCAGAGGGAGAGATGGCGGCGGTGGGTTGGAGAGCTAGGGCTAGCGGTGTTCGGGGGGGGGGGTAGTTTATAGGGCCTCGAGCTCGTACGGTCGCCATCGGGTGGAGGAAAGGAGGCGACGGATGGTGGCGATGCTGTCGTACGAGGAGGAGGAAGACGACAAGGGTGGAGGAAGGTATCAGGCCAAAAAAGGAAACGGGCTGGGCTTCGTTTTCTCCCCCCCCTAAACCGTTTTCTTCTTTTATTTCTGCTTTTCCCTTTTTTTTGTAGCAACTAGAAAATGGAAGAGATAGATAGGTTTTAGTGCTAGGAAAATTTAGGGAAAATTATGGTTAGATTAGGTTTTTATAATGTCAACTAATTGACAACTTTGTTTTTCCAAACTTTCAAATTTAAAGTGCTGTTTGAAACTAATTCAAATTTAGAGGTATTTGTTATTAAATAAAATAAATATTGAAAGCAAAGGTTTAATGGGGTGAACCCTATTGATTAATGTGATCAAAATTATTAGAATAGTTTGGTAGTTTTAATGACTTGGAAATTGGTGCTGTTTGCATAGGTTTCAAATTGGAGTTAGTTTGGATACATTTGGTTTGAATTGGAATCATTTGTTATTTAATATAGAAAACAACAACTTAAAAGGGTGAACCTTATTGATTAAATAGAACAATGTGATTATAAATTGTTTGGTACTTTTATAGCTTTCAAATGAGGTGCTGATTTGGAGATTTTATTTGAGTTTGAAAAGATTTGGAATTAATTGATTGAATTAATTGTTTGATTAAAACCAACAATTTAATAAGTGATCATTATGGATTAAAAAGAAAACAATTTGGTTGTTTTTATTTGTGATTTTTATTTCAAAGGTTGTAACAAAACAAGTATGAAAACAAAGCATTGGAAATTGTTTGATTTTCATTGTGAAAACAATTAAGAACAGATGCAAAACAAATGGTAAACAAGGCAAACAAAGGAAATAAATATGATGCCATGATGCAATACTCTAATAAACAAGAAATCAAACATTCTAAATGGTAGGTTTTCATACTTGGGCTGTTACAGTCACCATTACGAATGTGCACCAAAGGGTTCAACTTCATCCGGATCTCACCAACCATATTACATATATGAAGTTATTTAGTTCCAAAGAAATCCAGAAACCCTCATCTTCATCCTTTCCCCGGATCACCACCGCATGTAGTACCTCTTAATAGGAACAATATGGTCATAGGGCCTTGATGTGAAGTTGGACCTTCACATTTTGTTCTTGTTATGAGGTAAGTAAACGTGATGGCGATGTGGGGGAAGGAAGGGTTTCTGGAGTTCTCTGAAACTAAACAAAATCATATATGTAATAGTGAAATCCGGAAAAAATAGACCCTTTTGTACACATACATAATGGGGATATTCTTCATAACCCCGGAAGGGATTTCTGAGGAATATCACCATTACGAATGTGCACTAAAGGGTTCAACTTCATCCGGATCTCATGAACCATATTACATATGTGACATTATTTAGTTCGAAAGAAATCAAGAAACCCTCATCTTCATCCTTTCCCCGGATCACCACCGCCTGTAGTACCTCTTAACAGGAATAAGATGGTCATCGGGCCTTGATGTGAAGTTGGACCTTCACATTTTGTACTTGTTACGAGGTAAGTACACGTGATGGCGATGCGGGGGGAGGAAGGGTTTCTGGAGTTCTCTGAAACTAAACAAAATCATATATGTAATAGTGAAATCCGGAACAAACTAGACCCTTTTGTACACATACATAATGGGGACATTCTTCATAACCCCGAAAGGGATTTCTGAGGAATGTCACCATTACGAATATGCACTAAAGGGTTCAACTTCATTCGGATCTCAGGAACCATATTACATATGTGACATTATTTAGTTCGAAAAAATCCAGAAACCCTCGCATTCGTTCCTTTCCCCGGATCACCACCGCATATAGTACCTCTTAACAGGAACAAGATGGTCATCGGTCTGTGTGCCTCATAACAGTTCCAAATTTCTAACACTAAGTAAAAAAAATTATAAGTTCGTGAAATTTTCTAACTTAGTGAAATTTTCTAACACTAACTTAGTGAAATTTTCTAACTTAGTAAAAAATTTATAACTTAGTGAAAATTTCTAACTTAGTGAAATTATTCTAACTTGGTGAAATTTTCTAAATTAGTGAAATTTTTCTAACTTAGAGAAATTTTTCTAACTTAGTGAAATTTTCTAACTCTAACTTAGTGAAATTTTCTAAAAATTCTTAAGTGAAATTCCTAATACTAAAATTCCTAACACTAAAAATTCCTAACACTAAAAATTCCTAACACTAAAAATTCCTAAGTAAAAATTTCTAACACTAAAATTTCTCTAAAACTAAAATTTCTAATTTTTCTAACACTAAAATTTTCTAAGTACAAATACCTAAATTCTCTAACACTAAAATTTGTAATTTTTCTAACACTAAATTCTAACGTTTCTAACAGTAAAAAAATTCTTAAGTGAAATTCCTAACACTAATATTCCTAACACTAAAAATTCCTAACACTAAAAAATCCTAAGTAAAAATTCCTAACACTAAAAATTCCTAAGTAAAAATTTCTAACACTAAAATTTCTCTAACACTAAAATTTCTATTTTTTCTAACACTAAAATTTCTAACTAAATTCTAACACTAAATTCTAACTAAAAATTTTCTAACACTCAAATTCTAACACTAAATTCTCACACTAAATTTCTAACTAAATTTTTAACACTAAACAAAATTGTAAAAACAAAAGCACTATATAAAAAAATTGTTCTCTGCTCTTACCTACAGAGAGCTCGAGGCGACGGCGAGGGGCGAGGGGCGACAGGGCGATGGCGAGGGTCCACGGGGCGACGGTGCGGGCGCGGGCCGGTGTTGGACGTGCGGGCAGCCTGGCGACGACGAGGGGAGACGGCGGGGCGACGGCGAGGGGTGGCAGGGCTACGACGAACGGCGACGGACGACGAGCTCCTCCACGGGCGCAAGAGACGTGCGGGCAGCCTGGCGGCGTCGCGATGCAAACCTGCGAGGGGAGTTATGATTTTTGGGGAGGGATACGATCATATATATAGTGTGAGGCATCCGTCCCGGTTCGTAGGAACAACCGGGATGAAAGGGTCTTCCGTCTCGGTTGTTGCTACGAACCGGGACGGATGCCTCACACTTTTTTTTCCGCAGGGGTATGTGTAACGCACGCGTTTGGGGGGCATCCGTCCCGGTTGTTTGCAAAAACCGGGACGAATGCCCTATTTTTAATTATTTTTTCGTTTTCTTTTGTTTTCTATTGTTTCCTTTATGTTTTTTTTATTGTTTTCCTTTATGTTTTCAATTGTTTTTTTTTTGTTTTCTCTTGTTTTATTTTCTTTTCTATTGTTTCATTTATGTTTTCTATTGTTTTCCTTTATGTTTTTATTGTTTTATTTTGTTTTCTCTTGTATTCTTTTTGTTTTCCCTTGTTTTATTTTGTTTTCTATTGTTTCCTTTATGTTTTCTATTGTTTTCCTTTATGTTTTATATTGTTTTATTTTGTTTTCTCTTGTTTCCTTTTTGTTTTCTCTTGTTTTATTTTGTTTTCTATTGTTTTCCTTTATGTTTTCTATTGTTTTCCTTTATGTTTTATTTTCTTTTCTGTTGTTACCTTTTTTGTTTTCTATTGTTTCCTTTATGTTTTCCATTATTTCCTTTATGTTTTCTATTGTTTTATTTTGTTTTCCATTATATCCTTTATGTTTCAAATAATAACTCCACACGTTTAAAATACAGAACAAGGTACGTTAAATTAATAATAAGTGCACATCAGACCAGTTGATCCATGCATATACATAGTTTCATCGCATACAAGGCATCCGGGTGATTTGTATTCCGTCGATGAACCTTCAAGGGGGGATGTAGAACAAAACAATCGGTATCGCCATCATACAGCCCGACCGTGGCTATTGAGTGCATATATGCATATCAAAAGAACGGTCGGATGTATGATGGCGAATCCGGGTGATTTGTATTCGGCCGATGAACTGAATGATGTATCAAACCTTTTGTCAAACCTTCAAGGGGAATGTAGAACAAAACAATCGGAATCGCCATCATACTCCTCGACAGTGGCTATTGAGTGCATATATGCATATCAAAAGAACGGTCGGACGTATGATGTCGAATCCGGATGATTTGTATTCGGTCGATGAACTGAATGATGTATCAAACCTTTTGTCAAACCTTGAAGGGGGGATCTAGAAAAAACAATCGGTATCTCCATCATACAGCCCGACCGTGTCTATTGAGTGCATATATGCTTATCAAAAGAACGGTCGGACGTATGATGGATAATCCGGATGATTTGTATTCGGTCGATGAACTGAATGATGTATCAAACCTTAAATGGGGGATGTAGAACAAAACAATCGATATCGCCAGCATATAGCCCAACCGTGGCTACTGAGAGCATATATGCATACCAAATGCATGGTAGGACGTATGCTGGCGAATCCGGATGATTTGTATTTTCTCAATGAACTGACTGATGTATGAAGGTGGGCTATATATAGGGTCCTCTGGCTCACGAAGTGTTCTTCTAGGGTTTCGATCCAACGGTTAAGAAACACCACTGATCCAACGGCTCACAACCGCTTGAAAGAAACACACCGTACCCCTGATCGAACGGCTCACAACTGCTCGAAAGAAACACACCCCTGATCCGACGACTCACAAGCGCTTGAAAGAAACACACGATCCGTGTGATTCTTTCTGATTGGTCTGAACGAAACCCTAACCATTTAGTCCCGGTTGGTAAAACAGGCCGGGACTAAAGGGACGATCCGTTCCCCAACGAAACCCGAACCATTTCGTCCCGGTTGGTAAAATAGGCCGGGACTAAAGGGTTTGTTTCTTCTCACTATATATATGTATGCATTGCCACCATTGGCATAAACACATATAAACTCACCACTCTCTCATGGCTTCTACCGTACCCACTCTAACCTTCCTCCAGGCGAAGGCACTTTCCGCCTCGAACTACCCCTGCCCGCCCGGCTACAGCGTTCCCGCCGGTTGGATGCTGAGCGCCGGAAGAGTGCCGGTCCCTCCTCTTCCTCAAGGTGTGGTGCGTCGGGCGGCCATCATGAACCACTACTACCACGAGCTCACGCCGGAGCAGCGGAGGAATCCCAGTGCGAATCCTGACTACCGCCCTACTTGGGACGCCTTCTTCATTAATCGGCGTGAGAGTGCGCTCGCCAGGTACGAGGAGAACGGCCCGCCTCCTTCGAACTTCAACGAGGCCGGTCATCGGCTGTAGTGGGGCCGCGGACGGACTCTTCAGAGCGTCATGAACTACATCAGGGCCGACAATAACCCCCGCCTGTGCTACCCTCACGCCCAGTCCTGGCGTCGTGATCCTCCGAGGGAGTCCAGAGCATCGTCCGACGATAGTGACGACGACGGCGGCGACTACGACGACTACGAGTCAGAGTACTATAGGCCTAGGAAGGAGTATGACTAGCAGATCAGATCCAATCTTGACATTATGTAGATCTATGCTCTCTGTTTAGGTTTAGATCCACTCTTGCCATTATGTACTTCCTTTTTTATCTATCCAAGATGCATGTTTGTGTGCAATATGGGCGCGAGCGCCGGTGCGACAAATTCTTTTATTAAAGATAGAAAACAGACGCGCTAGCGCGCCGCAGTTCGTCGGAATAAAAATTCTTTTATTAAAAACAGAAAACAGACGAACACTACTCCTTGTCGTTGTCGTCGGGGAACTCGTCGGTGACCTCCTCCGGGTCATCGTCGTCGGAGGTGCATGATGGTATGTCCGAGATAGGCCCCCACCTCGGATCATCGGAGGCCCATACTTCGCCGGCGTGGTCGGCCCGACAGACGGAGCTCTTGTAGCGCCTTCGTCCTCGCCTCCCGAGCGGCATCTAACGCGAGGTGGCGTTCGAGGCGGCGCTCCGCCCGCTCAGCCGCGTGGGTCTGCCAGATCTCCTCGTCAGCACTCTCCTCCCCCGGATTGTTCCGGTAATACTCGCGGATGATGCGGTCATCCCTGGCATCGACTAGGCCCTGAAACGTGCGGTGGCGGAGGTGGAGGTGGTCGGCGGCAGTGACGATCTGCGGTTCGGCGCCCTGGCCTCCGCTTCCCAGAGGGTGTGGCAGTCGTTGAAGTTCATCAGCGACCGCGGGCGGTTGAGGCGCCAGGCCGTCGCGTCCCAGGCGCGGGCGGCCTCCGCCACCGTCGCAAAGGAGCTGAGGGGGATGCGGTCGTCCCCCCAGCGGATATCCGCGCTGAACATTCGGTTCTGCCGTGCTCAGACACCGCGGAAGCCGGTGGTGTTGTTCCTCCTCGGAGGCATGGTGGCGGCGCGACGGTGCGTGGAGAGGAGTGGGCACGTGGAGAGGAGAAGACGCTCGAGGCGCGGCAGTTTATACCGCGCCCTCCTGGCCACGCGTCACAACTCCCGCGCCACGCGTCACAAATCCCGCGCCACGCGGCACACCTCCTTCGTCAACATTGTCCATGCTTCCAAGATGCATGTTTGTGTGCACCGTTGTTTCAAACCGAAACCCTAGAACGTTAGAAGGAGATAGCAAGTTTTAATGAACACTTTTTCAACAGAACTATGATCATGTATTCCACGTTTATTATTACACATCACCAACAACATCCCTATCTAGTCTTCTAAATTTTCTTCGTGTAGAGATGGTCCATGAACCCTAGTCCCTTGCTTATGATCGTTTCGGCCGTAACCATGGAGCATCTTCATTATTTAACGGGATGGTTGGGTCAGCTTTCACTGTGAAAGGTGGAATTTCAACAAACTTATTATAATCTTCTGACACGTCTGTCTTGTCCTCGATTCCCACGATGTTTCTTGTCCCTGAAAGAACTATGTGACGCTTCGGCTCATCGTATGATGTATTTGTTTGCTTATTTTTTCTTTTTTCGGTCTGGAGGACATGTCCTTCACATAGAAGACCCGAGCCACATCATTGGCTAGGACGAATGGTTCGTCATTGTAACCAATATTGTTGAGATCCACTGTTGTCATTCCGCAAAGCGGGTCTACCTTTACCCCTTCTCCATTCAGGTTGACCCATTTGCATTTGAACAAAGGGACCTTAAAAGAAGGTCCATAGTCAAGTTTCCATATCTCCTCTATGTAACCATAGTATGTGTCATTTTTCCATTCTCGTTTGTTGTATCAAAGCGGACACCACTATTTTGGTTGGTGATCTTCTTATCTTGGGCGATCGTGTAAAATGTATTCCCATTTATCTCGTACCCTTGAAAACTCCCAATAGTCGAAGATGGTGACCCGGCCAACATGTACAACTGATCTTCAACAGTGGTGTCATTTATAAGATGTGTTTCCAACCAACTTCCGAAAGTCTCCATGTGTTTGCGTTTAATCCATGAGTCATCCTTCCCCGGGTTTGTGGAGCGTACAATATTCTTGTGTTCCTCGAGATACGGAGCCACGAAGATGGAATTTTGTAGAACTGTGTATAGTTCTTTAGTGAAAGAATGCCCGTCCCTGGGTATCATTGTTTTCTTTCCCAGCGTTCCTTTTCCTCTCAGTCTCCCCTCATGCCGCGATTCAGGAACACCAATCGTCTTAAGGTCAGGAATAAAATCAAAACAGAACCCAATGACCTCCTCTGTTCCATAGCCCTTCGAGATGCTTCCTTCTGGCCTAGCACGGTTATGAACATATTTCTTCAAGACTCCCATGAACCTCTCAAAGAGGAACATATTGTGTAGAAATACCGGACCGAGAATATGAATCTCTTCACATAGGTGAACCAGGAGATGAGTCATAATGTTGAAGAAGGAGGGTGGGAACACCAACTCAAAACTAACAAGACACTGGACCACATCCCTCTGTAATCTTGCCAGAATTTCTTGATCGATTACCTTCTGAGATATTGCGTTGAGGAATGCACATAGCTTCACAATGGGTACTCGAACATTTTCCGGTAGAAGCCCCCTCAATGCAATCGGAAGCAACTGCATCATAATCACGTGGCAGTCATGAGACTTCAGGTTTTGGAATTTTTTCTCTGCCATGATTATTATCTCCTTTATATTCGACGAGAAGCCATACAGAACCTTGATACTGTAAAGGACTTCAAAAGATATTTCCTTCTCTGCTTTAGTAAGAGCATAGCTGCTTAAGTAATGGCGCCCTGTATCCGTGTGCTTCTTGCTTGGGTCTTTCATACGTTGTTGGTCCTCCCGTGCTTCTGGCGTATCTTTTGACTTCCCATACACGCCCAGGAAGCATAGCAGGTTGATGCAGAGATTCTTTGTCACGTGCATCACGTCGATTGAAGAGCGAACCTCTAGAACTTTCCAATAGGGTAGCTCCCAAAATATAGATTTCTTCTTCCACATGTGTGCGCGCTTATCAGGGCCGTTCGGCACAGGTTGGCTGCCATCACCCTTCCCAAAGATTACTTTTAGGTCCTTGACCATATCGAATAAATCATTACCACTACGGAGGTCAGGCTTCTTCCGGTTATCCGCCTCACCTTTGAAATGCTTCCCTCCTTTCTTTCTTACGGGATGCTTAATCGGCAGAAATCTACGATGTCCCAGGTATACAATCTTTTTACATTTATCCAAATAAACATTGTCAGTCTTATCTAAACAGTGTGTGCATGCATTGTATCCCTTGTTTGTATGTCCGGAAATGTTACTAAGAGCAGGCCAATCATTGATGGTTACAAAAAGCAACACCCGTAGGTCAAATGGCTTTTGTTCGTTCTCATCCCACACACGTACACCTGGTTTGCCCCACAATTGTAAGATTTCTTCCACTAATGGCCTTAGATACACATCAATGTCGTTGCCAGGTTGCCTCGGGCCTTGGATGAGAACTGGCATCATAATGAACTTGCGCTTCATGCACAACCAAGGAGGAAGGTTGTACATACATAGAGTCACGGGCCAGGTGCTATGCCTCGAGCTCTGCTCCCAAAAAGGTTTAAAGCCATCTGTACTTAGACCAAACCATAAGTTTCTCGCCTCTCCTGTAAAGTTCGGGAAGTCTCTCTCGATCTTTCTCCACTGCGATCCATCGGTGGGGTGTCTCAACTTTCCGTCTTTCTTACGGTCTTCTTTGTGCCATCGCAACAACCTAGCACACTCTTTGGTTCTAAACAGACGTTTCAACCGTGGTATTATAGGAGCATACCACATCACCTTTGCAGGAACCCTCTTACGGGGGGGGGGGGGGGCTCGCCGTCAACATCACCAGGGTCATCTGTTCTGATCTTATACCGCAGTGCAGTGCATACCGTACATGCATCCAAATTCTCGTACTTCTCACCGCGGTAGAGGATGCAGTCATTACTGCATGCATGTATCTTCTGCACATCTAATCCTAGAGGGCAGAGAGCTTTCTTTGCTTCGTACGTACTCTCAGGCAATTCGTTATCCTCTGGAAGCTTCGGCTTCATTAGTTGAAGTAAACTCTCAAATGCCTTGTCAGTCACACTGTTCTGTGCCTTCCATTTCAGCAACTCCAGTGTGGTACCGAGCTTTGTGCTGCCATCTTCGCAATTTGGGTACAACAACTTTTTATGATCCTGTAATATGTTGTCCAGCTTCAACCTCTCCAATTCACTTTCACAGTCTCCCCTTGCATCAGCAATAACTCAGCCAAGATCATCATCGGGCTCTTCTAATGCCCGTTCTTGATCACCTACTTCTTCTGCATTGCCTTCCATTGCAGTATCACCGTATTCAGGGAACAAAGGATCTTCTTCTTCTTCTTCATTGTCTTCCATCAGAACCTCTTTTTCTCCATGCTTGGTCCAGCAATTATAGCTGGACATGAAACCTCTCCGAAGTAGGTGGCCGTGAAGTACTCTCGAGGAAGTGTGCTCCCTGACGTTCCGACAATCAACACATGGGCAACACATAAAGCCGTTGTCTTTGTTCGCCTGAGCTACAGCGAGAAATGCATTCAGGCCTGCCATATACTCGGAAGTGCGTCGGTCACCGTACATCCATCGCTGCCGTGCATCCATCTGCATCGTATAATTAAGTTTATCAAAAAACATTACAATAACATCTTCAATAGATAAATGACCACAATACATCGACAAATATAACTTTTTTATGTATCAATTACAGATGAAAAAGCTAAGTTTGCTAACCTCGATCGAAGATACCATTTTCTGTGAGCTAATGTGTGGCTTGGGTATTTCTTCGAACACCTCGTGTGCATAGTAAAATAACACATAATATCACCCACCTCTCTCACTCCTCCAAGAAAAAAAAACAGAGGGAAGGGGGCGGCTGGGAGGCAGTATATGTAGGGGGAAGGGGGGCATTGGTCCCGGTTTGTGGCATGAACCGGGACCAATGCCCTTGCGCGTGCCACGTGGCCTGTGGCGAGGCATTGGTCCCGGTTCATGCCACAAACCGGGACAAATGCCTGCTAAGGAACCGGGACCAATGCACTCAGGCGATTTCTGCTGTCTCGGGCGCACAAACTGGGACCAATGCATAGCATTTGTCCCGAATTTTGATGCAACCGAGACTAATGCCTTTTCTAGCCCTGGACGAAAGTTGTTGTTTCCACTAGTGTACATTAGTCCGCCAAATTATTCTATTACGTATGTGTGCCAGGCGTATGTTTTGTTTTATTTACGGGTCATGAAGCTTCAAATCACTAAAATTTTCCTGATCTTCCAATTTAAGGTTGTCAGAAGCACATTGGAGCGAAAAGGGAATACTGTTCAGCTAAATACTGTGTGTTCTACGTGCAATGCACACATACTTTTAGGCCTCTTTTTGATTCATAGAGTATGAAAACTAGAGGAATAGGAATTTTATAGGATTGAAGTTCCCTGTCCGATGGAATCCTATGGGCAAAGGAATAAGATGCAGGATTTTTCCATGAGGTCCAACCTCATGTTAGTTTTCCTGTGAAAATGCACTATGGAATTCCTATGGGAAAAATTCCTACGGGTTACAATCTTGTGAATCAAACGTCTCCGTAAGGAAAATTTCCAACCGGTCCAAATCTTACCAAATTCCTTAGAAAATCCTATAAATCAAAGGAGTCCTTAGTTTGTTTCGAAATTATACTAAACATCTCATCCAAATTTCAACAATTATTTAGTAAGCTGAATAAAGCATGTTTTTACAAAGTTGTTTTTATCTACAAGGTATCCCTTGTTTTTTTTTACCTCCAGATGCAACAGTTGACACAGTTGAAGATTGATATCTGATGTTTGAGAGAAACTTTGAGTTATTCTAGTACAAAGGTGTTGAGTAAGATAGTTTATCTCCAAAACTTAATTGGTAAATACCCTCAGAGTACAACCAAACTGGCTGCAAATACAGATCACTCGCCTAGTTGGTTGGTACAACTGAACCAGCTGCAACTCCAAATAAGAAAAAACAATTGGCATGGCGAGAGAATTTTGTCCTGCTCGCCTGCGGCCAAACCCAACACAAGGCAGTCAACGTGTTGTCCTTGTCGTTCCGCCACGGTTAAAACCACCACTGAGCTTCCCCTTCCGTTCATGTGTCACTCGTCGACTACATCTTGTCGAGCTACTTTTGCACTCGTTCGCGCCTTTGCATGTATTGGAGAAAATTCTAAGCCCGTCACAACTGGATAAGCACGATTCAGTTCCGCAAGTCTTTGTTATCATAGCACACATCCACCAAATTAGCAGGAAATACATTCCCAATCACCTCCACTGCAAACCGAAAGGAAATTTATGGATTCATGTATCTTTCAGGCTGACTTTTCTAAAAATAAAAAAATTGGATTATAGCAGAATTAAAGTAAAATAACCAGGAGGGGACATTATAACAAAAGATCTAGACTACTGTAAGAGAAATCGATAAACTTAACTACAGTAATGGGAAGGATAAAGCACCATTTGCTTCAAATCTAATTAGCTAGCTCAGGCTGTTGCAGACCACTCCCTCGTTAGTGATGAAAGAGATAACTATGAAACACACATACCTGCAAGGTCTCCTTCCATCATTGGCTATGCGGCTATGCCTACCTCCTTGGGAAGATGGAATTCTTCTTGCTGTATTGTGGGGCTCCGGTCACTTCCTTCAAAGCTCACGACCGAGTATGCCATTAGCTCCTCCTCGTGCAACACAACTCCAACAATGATAAAAGGAAGCAAAATATACATGTATAAGACGGTGGAGTGAACATCGGAACTGATTATTATGGATACAATCAAACAAATTATACGTCAATCCTCCGAAATACGGCTAGAAAAGTTGATAAGTTTTATCTTTGCATTCAACATGCCACTTAAATCTTCAGAGGAAGGAGTGAGAAACATGAATCTGGCTCGGCATACGCACCTCAATAATCTTGATGGTCAACTTGTTGAACCGCTTGAGGTGTATATCCGCGTTCCCGACAACCTCATAACAGCAAAGAAAAACTTCTTAGGATGCAAGATATACAACAATCACGTTTAGAGAAATATTACAGAAGAAAAGTTTAAGGAAATCTCAGAGAAATATATTTCATAGATAAAAATGACATAATGAGCTAGATAACTGGCCCAAGATTCTCTACCTCAACCTCAAGCAAAGGTACCTACCAGCTGCATTCCTTTCTTCAAAAATCTAGCTTCATTTCTTCTCTTCAAGTTCATTTCTCTAAGATTTCCTTACACTACTATTCCTTATTGAATAGCAAGGAAAATAGGTTAATTAGGTGCAACAATTAAGTCTGCATTCAGAATTCATTTCATAAGTAATAACGATCATGGTTTTGGTTACCGGTCGGGAAATCCGGTAACCGCCCGGTGTCGCACCCGGACTTCTAAAGGATACTCGCCGTTCCGTTGAACAGTGGTAGATTGGATTACGGGGCTTACCGGCACCCGCGTCCTCTTACGAGTAGGCCAACACACGTATGTGTGACAACCAACCCCTATCTGTTCATCGTCGACGTAAACTATCCCATAGAAATCAGGATACTTCCGTTGACGTACTTCAAAACATACACACATGGTACGTCAACGGTGTTTGAACAAGTGATATCACAACAGATCTCTACGACACAAAAGATTGAAATAAGTTGCAAATAGCTCTCATTAGAGCAGAGATAGCAAATACAATCATTCAGAGGACACATGTCCCAACATATCATCATTACATCACAGCGGAAGCATTCAAAATGTCTGAGTACAGACAAGATCCAAATAGGCCTAAGAGGCCGGAAACGAAAAGACGGAGCCCATCCACGAAGTCTCGGATCCTGCCCGGGTCCGCTACTCGTCAGCAGTCTCGTCATACTCCACGTAGTAGCCACCATGTAGATCCTCGGAAAAGTAGGTCTGCGGAAACCACAGCCCCAAAGGGGTCAGTACATAAACGTACTGGCAAGCAAGATTCACAGTTCACCAAAGGGTAACCCGTCAACACCAAGCACAGATGCTTTGGGTTCAACGGAAGGAAGGGATATAAAAGCTGCTGCAACTGGCTGCTCTAACCAACTACAGAACATACTACAACTTCCGGCTATCAGAAAGGAGATAAGATCGTGTATCGTAACCAACCTATCAACTAACCTCAAACAAACCCATCCTGTATCTCGCCCCTTATCCAAAGAAGCAATCCGAGGATAACTCACACAGTTGAAATAATGATGGTTCATATTATGGTGTCAATAAGCCTATTACTAGTCAAGTTGTTAACCATTGGGTGTAAGGTTGTTAATCATTAGGTTTAAGTTGTCCTGAGTACTTGTTAGCCAGTACTTTCACCAAGTAATCCATAACCGCGGAAAACACGGCTTCTCGAGAAGATTATCCCTGCAGGGTTGCACCAATTTGGCCGTACACATATGAATAACCCGCCAGACGGGGATCAAACCCACCAAGCGAGGTACTCAACACAACTCAACTCTTCTTCGCATCAAGCCCAAAGCACCTTGGGCGCACGGCTAATCGAGCCCAGAAGAAAATGGACCCTCATAGCACTCTAAGAACGTGTCCCCCTATATGCCGACTACGAAAGTTCACCCGGGTACCAAGGGCTCGCAAGATCATGCATGCAGCAAATGGAAAACCCGAACTAAATGAGGCGATTTGGACGAGATGCGAATCGAATCAAGTTGAGGGGGGCGCCCATACTCGCTTCCCACATGCGGGTAGTGCGCTCATCATGGATCAGTAGACAAGACCCTTTTCCTATTAGGGTCGACACTAGCAGGCCTCAAAACCACAAAGGGCCTCCTGCCGGTGCCTTATCATCAAATTATTATTTAGCATATAACATTAGCATGATTGATTGATTAAACATCGAGCCCCCGGAACATAATAAAAATATAGTAACTGAAAGTAACGGGTAACAGACTCGTGCAAAACAACCCTAAGCATGCTAGTAAGACACGGGCTCAAACAAAAGGTTATAGGTATGGAGGTGAGGGAATATCAGGGTTAAAGGATACATGTGATAGGTTCGTAACAGAAGCAACTAATCATAGGGCTAGCAGAATAGACAACGGAAAGTATCGGTAACCAAGGTTGAAAGGAACACAGTGGTTCATGTGAGTGAATACTTGCCTGCAAACCCAGTAGCCTGGTACTGAGCTAACTCCTTAGAAGGGGTGTCGTAAGTATCGTCGGTCTCAACATCGTCGTTTATCCGAGAAGAAGCAAACAAACAAGGCAGAAAGATAAACAATCAATAACATGGCATAGTGCACAAACATGGGATGATGCATGACCATTTAATTGATGCATAGAATAAACTAGTTGACAAGATAGCAACATGATTAAATGGACCCACATGCAATTGGATTGCATATGAAAAGCCCATGAATTATGGTTGAATTAATTGTTTTATAACTAATCATCATATGAAAGTGGATTAGCATGATGCATGGATGAGGAAAACAGCAAAATAACAACAATAGAAACAAATAGAAATAAGGTTTAACAAGTTTGGAATTTCAGTTATTAAGTTAGGAAATTTTGGTTACTTAAAGGTGTTGCTCAGCAATTGTTGTTTTCACCAATTTTAATTGTTCAAAATAGATAACAAAGTTCATATTTGAAAAGAAAACAAGATTTTAGTTGGAATACATGTTTCACTTGTTGAAAAAGGATTTCAAATAAATTATTTAGGAATTAAACAAGTTTAAGCAAGAATTAAATGAATTTAATTCAAACATGAACTTATTTGAATTTTTATTTGTGCAAAACATTGAGTGAAGTTCATAATTGAAAAGCTTATACTTTTGTGGTTTGAAAACATATTTTATATGTCCCAAAAGAATTTGTTTTGATCAAGTTATGAGTTTAGCAATATTAAATGAATTAAACAAGGTTTAAATTATTTAACCAATTTTAATTATTCAAAACATGAAACAAATTTTATATTTGAAAAGGTGGGTTAATTTTGCATGGAAAACATATTTTATTTGTTGAAATTGGATTTAAAATGAGCAAGCTATTATTTTGGCAATTTTAAATGCATTAAACAAGAAACAGTTGTTTTCAGCAATTTAAATTATTCAAAACAGCAAACAAAATTGATATTTGGAAAGTACATGAAAAGTTGATTGGAAAACATATTTAGTTTGTGGACTTTGGAATTTTTATGCCCAAGTTATGAATTTTGCAAGTTTAAGTGAATTTAACAAGTTTTCAAATATTGCACCAATTTAAAATATTCAAAACAGTAACAAATTGCATTGAAAAGGTTGAAAACATGTATCAAAGGTTTCATTGAACATTTTGGGCTATCAAACATAATTTTTGGGTGATTATTGAATTTATTATGCCATTTTCCATAAATAGTTTTATTCTGCCCTTTTTAGTAAACAGAGGAAAACATGTTCAAAATTAATTCCATTGTGCCCAAATAAAATACCAATGTGTAGAGTTTGTTAAGACAAATTTTTAGAGTCCAAATTTGCTTAAATTGGATGAGCCAAACTCAAGTTATGAAATTCCAAAGTTTCCACTTTTTATGGCATTTTCAGTAATTAATTATTTAGGGCAAAAAGTATTACAGAAACATTTTTGAATTTTGTTACTAGTAGAAAGAGCACAAAAATTTGAATCCACAGAAACTTGAATCATTCAATTTGGAGCAAGATTCAATTTTTAATGGATTTTACAAGTAATGTTTCAGATCTGCTTTTCTGAATTTCGAGCAGAAAAGAAAAAACAGCAGAAAATAAAAGGGGGGTTTGGGGATCGAACCCAGCACCTCTTACTGCGCGCACAAGTTCAGGAACCAGTGGGGTGCTGTTGCGTTTTGTGATAGGGAAAGGGGCAGTGGGGTTTTAAGGTTCAGAAACGGGGGGCTATCTCTGAAACTGAAACTGCAATCGGTTCAGTAACTGAACCCGACGAACAGAGATCGAAGGATGGCCAGCGATCGCCGTGGCCGGAGGGGTGCTGCGGCGTGGGGGAGCTGCGAGGGGAGGAAGATAGAGGGAGGCGAGCGAGGGGGGAGATGGGAAGCGATCGGGGTGGGAGGCCTCACCTTTGGGCGATCGGGAGCAGGGGAGGCGGACGTGCAGGTCGGGCAGACAGGGCGCGGCCGGCGGTGGAGAAAACTTGACGGCGGCGCCGCCTCGGGCATCCTCCCGTCTCCGTGTCTTCACCAATCCCGACGGGGAACCCGCCCTGGTTCCATTCCCCACGACGGCGCAGACTCGAGGTGATCGGGGCAGTGGGGGCGACGGGGAGGCAGTGAGCTCTGTTGGAGGTTGCAGAGAGAGAACTTGGGGGGGAAGGAAGGAGAGGAGCGATGACGGCGCAGGAGGAAGCTAGGGTTGGCGAGGCTAGGGCAGAGGGGTGAGGTGGTCGTTTTAAGGGGAGCCCTAGCTCGGTACGGCTGCCATCGGAGAGGGGGGGAGGTTGATCAGAGGGTGGAGGTGGGTTCGTACAGCAGGAGGAAGAAGACAAGATCGAGGGAGGGGGTATCGGGCCAAAAAAAAGAAATGGGCTGGGCTTCGTTTCTCTCCCCCTCTGAACCGTTTTTTTCTTTTTATTATTTGCTTTTCTGTTTTTTTTTTGCAGCAAAACTAATTGGAAGAAAAAGGTAGGTTTTAGGTTAGTAAAAATTTGGAAAAAAATAGGGTTAGGTTAGTTTTTTGACATAGCAACTAATTGCTAATTTTTATTTTCCAAAAGTTTTCAAATTACTTGATGTTTATGAACTAAACCAAATTTGGATGAATTTTAAGTATTTAAATGATTATTATTGAAAACACTTCTTAATAGGGTGAACCCTATTATTTAGTTAGAACAAAGGGTTGAAATGTTTTTGAAATTTTCATAAATCCAATTGGGGTGCTGATTTGGAATTAATTCATATTTGGATGATTTAAGTATTAAAATGATTATTGAAACCAAATTTTAAATAGGGTGACCCAAATAACTTTAATTGGAAACAAATGAGCACATTTGTTTTGGTTATTTTTACAATTTGAAAATGGTGTTGTTTGATGTTTTTTATTTGAATTTGAAATAACATTTGAATTAAGTTTGGATTAATTAAATTATTAAAAGCCATAATTTTAATGGTTGAACCTTATAGATTAATGGAAACAAATGATTGATTTGTTTTGCAATTTTCATAACTTTCAACATGGTTGTTGTTTGGAAGAAAAATCATAACTGAATTTGAAAAGGGTTTGATTATTGGATGCATTTTTATAGAAACAGAACAACAGTTTTGAAATCACACTTTAATGGAAACAATTGGTTGTTTTGATTTGAAATTCATTTGGAAATTGTAACATCACAAGGATGAACAAAAGGTTTGAATTTTGGTTTGAAATTCAAATAGAAAACAAAGGAAAACAAATGAAAACAGTTGGAAAACAAATGGAAAACAAGCAAAACAATTGCAATGAACATGATGCCATGATGCAAAACATAAAATAACAGAGAGCAAACATTCTAAAGGCTTATTTTTCATACTTGGGATGTTACAAAACGCCCCCCCTTGAAGGAATCGCGCCCCGAGATTCCTACTGAGAAAAGAGATGGTCCGGAAACTTCTTGGGAAGATCCTCTTGAGCTGTGACACGTGAAACACATCGTGCACCTTGGATAGTTTCTGGAATTTCAAAACGATAGGTATTCCTGGCAACTCTTCCGGAAAGACGTCAGGGAATTTGCAAACCACCGGAACATTTTCAAGTAAAGGTAGAGGTTTTGTATCGAGGGTGTATAGCTGGATAGAATTTGATTCATTTGTAGAATAGACTATCTGGAATGTGGTGATTCAGGAATGCTTCCTCGAAACAACCCCAGGTGATAGGAATGCCAGCTCTCCTAGCCTGGAATCAACAACAACAACAACAACAACAACCTTTCTGGCCAGATAGACTTGATATTTGGGAAGTTTTGATTAGACGCCGGTAGAAGAACTGAAATGGAAAACAACAACAAGATTTCAACGGACGAAAAGGATGTTGAGAAGAACAGGATAACAAAGCAACACCGGGAAAAACGAGAACAAAACTCCTGAGGTACTACGGAAAACCCATTTGGGCTTCTAAAGGATCAATATCTACTGCTTAAGGAATAGAGGATCTGCTTCCGGGGCTTACACGCCTCCGTTCTCAATCGTGAGTAGGCAACATGATAAATCACGTCACAACCACCTCCATTCCTATGGTCTAGTAGATATAACTATCCTAGAGAAACCAGAATACGTGAAATCCTAACTTGAAAGTTTAGATGAGAAGGGAAAAACAACGTTGCACTTCCTTACCGAAAAAGGAGGGTGGGTGGGGAAAGAAGAAAAAGAACAGAATTCCTACTCTCACGTTTCATTTTTCCTATATAGCTACAAAATAGTTTCTAGACTCAACTGCGACCAGTAAAAAGGGATCCTACAGGCAGACAGGCTCTGATACCATTTGTCGCACCCGGACTTCTAAAGGATACTCGCCGTTCCGTTGAACAGTGGTAGATTGGATTACGGGGCTTACCGGCACCCGCGTCCTCTTACGAGTAGGCCAACACACGTATGTGTGACAACCAACCCCTATCTGTTCATCGTCGACGTAAACTATCCCATAGAAATCAGGATACTTCCGTTGACGTACTTCAAAACATACACACATGGTACGTCAACGGCGTTTGAACAAGTGATATCACAACAGATCTCTACGACACAAAAGATTGAAATAAGTTGCAAATAGCTCTCATTAGAGCAGAGATAGAAAATACAATCATTCAGAGGACACATGTCCCAACATATCATCATTAAATCACAGCGGAAGCATTCAAAATGTCTGAGTACAGACAAGATCCAGATAAGCCTAAGAGGCCGGAAACGAAAAGACGGAGCCCATCCACGAAGTCTCGGATCCTGCCCGGGAGACCGCTATCTACTCGTCAGCAGTCTCGTCATACTCCACGTAGTAGCCACCATGTAGATCCTCGGAAAAGTAGGTCTGCGGAAACCACAGCCCCAAAGGGGTCAGTACATAAACGTACTGGCAAGCAAGATTCACAGTTCACCAAAGGGTAACCCGTCAACACCAAGCACAGATGCTTTGGGTTCAACGGAAGGAAGGGATATAAAAGCTGCTGCAACTGGCTGCTCTAACCAACTACAGAACATACTACAACTTCCGGCTATCAGAAAGGAGATAAGATCGTGTATCGTAACCAACCTATCAACTAACCTCAAACAAACCCATCCTGTATCTCGCCCCTTATCCAAAGAAGCAATCCGAGGATAACTCACACAGTTGAAATAATGATGGTTCATATTATGGTGTCAATAAGCCTATTACTAGTCAAGTTGTTAACCATTGGGTGTAAGGTTGTTAATCATTAGGTTTAAGTTGTCCTGAGTACTTGTTAGCCAGTACTTTCACCAAGTAATCCATAACCGCGGAAAACACGGCTTCTCGAGAAGATTATCCCTGCAGGTTGCACCAATTTGGCCGTACACGTATGAATAACCCGCCAGACGGGGATCAAACCCACCAAGCGAGGTACTCAACACAACTCAACTCTTCTTCGCATCAAGCCCAAAGCACCTTGGGCGCACGGCTAATCGAGCCCAGAAGAAAATGGACCCTCATAGCACTCTAAGAACGTGTCCCCCTATATGCCGACTACGAAAGTTCCACCCGGGTACCAAGGGCTCGCAAGATCATGCATGCAGCAAATGGAAAACCCGAACTAAATGAGGCGATTTGGACGAGATGCGAATCGAATCAAGTTGAGGGGGGCGCCCATACTCGCTTCCCACATGCGGGTAGTGCGCTCATCATGGATCAGTAGACAAGACCCTTTTCCTATTAGGGTCGACACTAGCAGGCCTCAAAACCACAAAGGGCCTCCTGCCGGTGCCTTATCATCAAATTATTATTTAGCATATAACATTAGCATGATTGATTGATTAAACATCGAGCCCCCGGAACATAATAAAAATATAGTAACTGAAAGTAACGGGTAACAGACTCGTGCAAAACAACCCTAAGCATGCTAGTAAGACACGGGCTCAAACAAAAGGTTATAGGTATGGAGGTGAGGCAATATCAGGGTTAAAGGATACATGTGATAGGTTCGTAACAGAAGCAACTAATCATAGGGATAGCAGAATAGACAACGGAAAGTATCGGTAACCAAGGTTGAAAGGAACACAGTGGTTCATGTGAGTGAATACTTGCCTGCAAACCCAGTAGCCTGGTACTGAGCTAACTCCTTAGAAGGGGTGTCGTAAGTATCGTCGGTCTCAACGTCGTCGTTTATCCGAGAAGAAGCAAACAAAGAAGGCAGAAAGATAAACAATCAATAACATGGCATAGTGCACAAACATGGGATGATGCATGACCATTTAATTGATGCATAGAAATAAACTAGTTGACAAGATAGCAACATGATTAAATGGACCCACATGCAATTGGATTGCATATGAAAAGCCCATGAATTATGGTTGAATTAATTGTTTTATAACTAATCATCATATGAAAGTGGATTAGCATGATGCATGGATGAGGAAAACAGCAAAATAACAACAATAGAAACAAATAGAAATAAGGTTTAACAAGTTTGGAATTTCAGTTATTAAGTTAGGAAATTTTGGTTACTTAAAGGTGTTGCTCAAGCAATTGTTGTTTTCACCAATTTTAATTGTTCAAAATAGATAACAAAGTTCATATTTGAAAAGAAAACAAGATTTTAGTTGGAATACATGTTTCACTTGTTGAAAAAGGATTTCAAATAAATTATTTAGGAATTAAACAAGTTTAAGCAAGAATTAAATGAATTTAATTCAAACATGAACTTATTTGAATTTTTATTTGTGCAAAACATTGAGTGAAGTTCATAATTGAAAAGCTTATACTTTTGTGGTTTGAAAACATATTTTATATGTCCCAAAAGAATTTGTTTTGATCAAGTTATAAGTTTAGCAATATTAAATGAATTAAACAAGGTTTAAATTATTTAACCAATTTTAATTATTCAAAACATGAAACAAATTTTATATTTGAAAAGGTGGGTTAATTTTGCATGGAAAACATATTTTATTTGTTGAAATTGGATTTAAAATGAGCAAGCTATTATTTTGGCAATTTTAAATGCATTAAACAAGAAACAGTTGTTTTCAGCAATTTAAATTATTCAAAACAGCAAACAAAATTGATATTTGGAAAGTACATGAAAAGTTGATTGGAAAACATATTTAGTTTGTGGACTTTGGAATTTTTATGCCCAAGTTATGAATTTTGCAAGTTTAAGTGAATTTAACAAGTTTTCAAATATTGCACCAATTTAAAATATTCAAAACAGTAACAAATTGCATTGAAAAGGTTGAAAACATGTAGCAAAGGTTTCATTGAACATTTTGGGCTACCAAACATAATTTTTGGGTGATTATTGAATTTATTATGCCATTTTCCATAAATAGTTTTATTCTGCCCTTTTTAGTAAACAGAGGAAAACATGTTCAAAATTAATTCCATTGTGCCCAAATAAAATACCAATGTGTAGAGTTTGTTAAGACAAATTTTTAGAGTCCAAATTTGCTTAAATTGGATGAGCCAAACTCAAGTTATGAAATTCCAAAGTTTCCACTTTTTATGGCATTTTCAGTAATTAATTATTTAGGGCAAAAAGTATTACAGAAACATGTTGCAATTTTGTTACTAGTAGAAAGAGCACAAAAATTTGAATCCACAGAAACTTGAATCATTCAATTTGGAGCAAGATTCAATTTTTAATGGATTTTACAAGTAATGTTTCAGATCTGCTTTTCTGAATTTCGAGCAGAAAAAAAAACAGCAGAAAATAAAAGGGGGGTTTGGGGATCGAACCCAGCACCTCTTACTGCGCGCACAAGTTCAGGAACCAGTGGGGTGCTGTTGCGTTTTGTGATAGGGAAAGGGGCAGTGGGGTTTTATGGTTCAGAAACGGGGGGCTATCTCTGAAACTGAAACTGCAATCGGTTCAGTAACTGAACCCGACGAACAGAGATCGAAGGATGGCCAGCGATCGCCGTGGCCGGAGGGGTGCTGCGGCGTGGGGGAGCTGCGAGGGGAGGAAGATAGAGGGAGGCGAGCGACGGGGAGATGGGAAGCGATCGGGGGGGAGGCCTCACCTTTGGGCGATCGGGAGCAGGGGAGGCGGACGTGCAGGTCGGGCAGACAGGGCGCGGCCGGCGGTGGAGAAAACTTGACGGCGGCGCCCCCTCGGGCATCCTCCAGTCTCCGTGTCTTCACCAATCCCGACGGGGAACCCGCCCTGGTTCCATTCCCCACGACGGCGCAGACTCGAGGTGATCGGGGCAGTGGGGGCGACGGGGAGGCAGTGAGCTCTGTTGGAGGTTGCAGAGAGAGAACTTGGGGGGAAGGAAGGAGAGGAGCGATGACGGCGCAGGAGGAAGCTAGGGTTGGCGAGGCTAGGGCAGAGGGATGAGGTGGTCGTTTTAAGGGGAGCCCTAGCTCGGTACGGCTGCCATCGGAGAGGGGGGAGGTTGATCAGAGGGTGGAGGTGGGTTCGTACAGCAGGAGGAAGAAGACAAGATCGAGTGAGGGGGGTATCGGGCCAAAAAAAAGAAATGGGTTGGGCTTCGTTTCTCTCCCCCTCTGAACCTTTTTTTCTTTTTATTATTTGCTTTTCTGTTTTTTTTTGCAGCAAAACTAATTGGAAGAAAAAGGTAGGTTTTAGGTTAGTAAAAATTTGGAAAAAAATAGGGTTAGGTTAGTTTTTTGACATAGCAACTAATTGCTAATTTTTTTTTTCCAAAAGTTTTCAAATTACTTGATGTTTATGAACTAAACCAAATTTGGATGAATTTTAAGTATTTAAATGATTATTATTGAAAACACTTCTTAATAGGGTGAACCCTATTATTTAGTTAGAACAAAGGGTTGAAATGTTTTTGAAATTTTCATAAATCCAATTGGGGTGCTGATTTGGAATTAATTCATATTTGGATGATTTAAGTATTAAAATGATTATTGAAACCAAATTTTAAATAGGGTGACCCAAATAACTTTAATTGGAAACAAATGAGCACATTTGTTTTGGTTATTTTTACTATTTGAAAATGGTGCTGTTTGATGTTTTTTATTTGAATTTGAAATAACATTTGAATTAAGTTTGGATTAATTAAATTATTAAAAGCCATAATTTTAATGGTTGAACCTTATAGATTAATGGAAACAAATGATTGATTTGTTTTGCAATTTTCATAACTTTCAACATGGTTGTTGTTTGGAAGAAAAATCATAACTGAATTTGAAAAGGGTTTGATTATTGGATGCATTTTTATAGAAACAGAACAACAGTTTTGAAATCACACTTTAATGGAAACAATTGGTTGTTTTGATTTGAAATATTCATTTGGAAATTGTAACATCACAAGGATGAAACAAAAGGTTTGAATTTTGGTTTGAAATTCAAATAGAAAACAAAGGAAAACAAATGAAAACAGTTGGAAAACAAATGGAAAACAAGCAAAACAATTGCAATGAACATGATGCCATGATGCAAAACATAAAATAACAGAGAGCAAACATTCTAAAGGCTTATTTTTCATACTTGGGATGTTACACCCGGTAACCGGAGATCCCGACCACCTTCGAGAAATGCTCATACCGGTCAAAAAATCCCAATTTTTTTTGAAAATTTTAATTTTTACAGAAACTCTCGGTAAATGATTAAATTGGGAATCAATTTATTTGAATTTTCAAATTTTGGTTTTCAAATTCGTCCGGTAACCGGTCGGGATTTTCCGTTAACCGGAAATCCTGACCCCGGGTCGGGAATTTTTTTTCTACCGGGACCCAAAACCTTGATAACGATCAGCGTTAACCAAAATAATTATGAAACAATCCTCCAAATAAAATTTGAGAAACAAACCCTAATACATTTGAAGTATAGAAAATCAGAAAAAATACCTTGTGCATAGTAAATATAAAACTCAATAATTGGATACCCTTTACAGTTTACAGACCACCACGATAGTAAGAAAGATGATACGTGTTATCTGTAACTGACCACCCTAGTACCATATCGATCATTTTAATAAAAGAACCTTCCTCCACTGGCTCCAGGCTCCAAGACCTGCAAGAGGAACCCTACTTGATTAAATAAAATATTATATAGTCCATAGAACTCAAAATGTTTACCGCGACATATTGTAAACATAAAGGAATCTCCAGCCACCCCTAGAGCCCCCAAGCGGCCATTTTAGCGCCGGCGGAATCAAAAAGCGCTATTTTTGCACCACTCGCCCCCCCTAGAAGTCCAAATAGCGCCGTTTCGGCGCTATTTCGCGCCGCCGCACCCAGGCGAAACACAGCCCGCTGGGTTCGGCTTGGGGGGGGGGCGAAAAGGCGGGACAGCCCACACGGGCCAACGCTGTCAGCGACGCGTGGGAAAACCGCGAGAACAGAAACCCCCATGAGCTTCTTCTCGGATCCCGCGTAGTCAAAGGTTGTCGGCGTTTATGGCGTGGCGGGCGGCCAGTGCATGCGCCCACTCAAAGGCTGCCGGAGTAATGGCGTGACGGGTGGCCACGACGGCACGCGGCGCGGTAAATGCCCCGCCATGGCTACAAAAGGCCCCTCGCCGCTCGCCGCTCCCACTATCGCCGCTCTCCCCATTCTCGACGTCCACCCCCCTCGCCGTTCCCCGGAGATGTCGAGCTACGACGACGCCGCCGCCGCCACCTCCGCAAGCACGAGGCCTGGGCGCTGTACCGGGCGGGGTATCCGTGCCCCCCGATATGCGCGTCCCAAGCGCTGCCGCCGGGCAACCACGCTGGCAGCTCATCGTGGGTGGGATCCCCGTGCCCCCATCCCCTCCAGCGACGCGGAGTTCAGGCAAGCCATCGACGAGGTCCGTCGAGGGCTGACGCCGGACCAGGCCGCGCAGCTGCGCTGGAGGGCGCGCGACAAAGACGCGTTCTGGTGGGAGTATCTCCAGCGGCGCCACGACGAGGACGACGCCGCCCCGGGCGACAACAGCCATATCGAGGGCCGTGCCAATGGCGTCAGCTGCAAGCGGTGGTGGGGAGGCGAGCACTGCACTCTCGAGTGGGTGCTCGACTACATCGAAGCCGGCAACGAGCCCCGGCTTCAGATGCCGCCCGCCCGCACCCGCCGTGGACACCGCGGCGGATGGGCGGTTTCTCGTCGGCCACCTCCTCTTCCTTCGGCGCGGCGTCTCTATCCCTCACCCCTCCCCTCCTCAACTCCGGGCGCCCTTCCCCCAGGCGCAGCAGCGGCGCCCCTGCGCATCGGCGAGCCACGCCAGCGACCCGCCGCAGGCTTCGAGCGCGTTGTGTGCCCGAAGAAGGAGGTGGAGGAGGGCGACGAGGACGAGTGGCCTGACATGAAGGCCGCCGAGGAGCTCTCGCTGAACACCCTCCAGCCGGTCCCCGACGACGTCGCCGCCGACTGGAGTCCGTGCGAGAGCACCCAGGAGGAGCTGGAGCTCCAGCGCCGGCTCCTCGCCGAGGCGGAACGGCTAAAGGCGCAGCGCCAGCAGGAAGCCGCTGCCAATGCGGCCCGCCGCCGTGTCCCTCCCCCTCCGCAGCCGAAGGAGGTCGACTACGTCGTCCTCGACCTCGACAGCGAGGACGAAGCGGAGTTCCAGCGCGCCCTGGCGGTGAGCAGGTGGGGCGATGCCGGTGCAGGCCCGAGTGATCCGCATTGCAGCGACCCCGGCGCAGGCACGAGCAGGTGGGACGCCGACGGCTCGAACGATGACGACGGCGGCGACGACGGCGACTACAGCCAGGCGATCGCGGCGAGCCTCGGCCTGCAGTAGACGTAGCTTAGGGTTTCTATGTTTTTTTTTATGTTTTTAGTTCAATTTCTGTAAAAATATCGTCGAATCTATGAATTTGCGCCTATTTCAACGAATTCGCCGTTTTTGAATTAGTTTGGGCCGAGACTTGGGCTGGGGGGCGACTAGAAACCGCGTCCCCCGGGTTAAAGATTAGCGTCGTTTGGCGCCACCAAAACAGCAGTGTTTTGGGCCCTGGGGGCGACAGAGCTGGAGATGCCCTTAGCACTACAGCATAATTTATAGTCGGTTCCTAAGTGTGACTTCTTTTGTGGCTTATGGGGTTGCTTATAGCACCAAATAAGAAAAAGCCCAAAAGATCTCTCTGGCTGGTGGCTACCTTCTCCCCACGCGAAACAATTTCTATTTACAAACTCAGAAGCTGCTCGGGACCTCCTTCCCGAGCTTCTCCCATCTGTAGCGAAGGGACATATGAAAAAGGACAAATTTTTCCGCGATATTTACGGCCAAATGCCACCGCGCCCGATCGTTCTGTATCTCTTTTTGACCGAACGCAAGCGCAGGCTAAAAAAAATATAGCGAACGAAAGAAACAGAACCTGCATCAGCCAGGCGAATTGGTTAAAGAACGGGGATAGGAACACATCCTATTTTCACATCCTATTTTCACAAGTTTGCATCAGCCAGGCGAAAGAGAAATTTTATTAATAAATTGAAAAATGACAAGGGGCAATGGTTGGAAGGTACGGATAGCTTAAACCATCACATTTCTTCCTATTTTACTAATCTGTTTACCTCCGAAGTTTCAGAAACACAGGATGAAATATTGGAGAAAATTCCAAGCAAAATTTTGGAGGCAATGAATGTGGACCTTATTAAACCGTTTTCGGATGATGATGTCCGAAGAGCGGCGTTTAGCATTGGTGACCTGAAGGCTCCTGGTCCGGATGGACTCCACGCAATATTTTTCAAGAATACTGGCATATTGTGGGGCCTGATATCACTAGAGAGGTCCTGGGGGCGATCAACACGAGTTCTATACCTGAGACATTGAATGATACTATTATCGTGATGATTCCAAAGGTAGATTCACCGGAGGTGGTAACACAATATCGAACAATCAGCTTATGCAATGTTTTATACAAAATCATCTCCAAAATGCTTGCGGCCAGACTAAAAAATATTCTCACCGAGGTAATCTCCCCACATCAGAGTGCTTTTGTCCCTGGGCGTTTGATTACGGATAATATTCTAGTTGCTTATGAGAGTGTACACAAAATAAAGAATCAGAAGAGTGGACAAAAAGGATTGTGTGCAGTCAAATTGGATATGCATAAGGCCTACGACTGAGTTGAATGGGTGTTCTTGAGGAATATGATGCTAAAATTGGGTTTCAACCAGCAGTGGGTGCAACTGACTATGGCTTGTGTTTCATCGGTTCGTTACAAAATCAGATATAATTCACAAGAAACAGAATCTTTTATACCGTCCAGAGGGATTCGATAGGGGGATCCCCTCTCCCCCTACCTTTTCCTTCTGTGTGCAGAAGGTTTATCTAGTTTATTGCAGTTTGAAGAAGAAGCTGGTGGCATAGAGGGAGTCAAAGTGTGCAGGAACGCACCGTCAGTATCACACCTTTTATTCGCTGATGATTCTTTGATTCTCATGAGAGATGATGTCCTAAATGCATCTTCCTTAAAACAAGTTCTAGATACCTATTGTGCAAATTCGGGTCAGTTGGTGAGTTTGGCAAAATCCAGTATTTTCTTCAGTCCAAATACGAGGGTGGATACTAGAGTGGATATGTGTGAGATCTTGCATATTGACACAGAGGCATTATCTGATAAATACCTGGGTCTCCCTGCACTTGTGGGAGCTGACAGAAGTGATTGCTTTAAACACTTCGAGGGTAGGATAAGGAAGTACTTAAATGGGTGGAAAGAAAAATTACTCTCAATGGGTGGCAAGGAAATTTTTTTGAAAACAGTGGCCCAAGCGATCCCGGTATTTGCTATGTCTGTCTTTCTTCTTCCGAAAGGTGTTTGCAAAAATATTACTAATTCTATTGCGAAGTTTTGGTGGGGTGGTGATGAGGATAAGAAAAGAATGCATTGGTATGCTTGGTGGAAACTTTGTTTTCCTAAGCATGAAGGAGGTATGGGGTTCAGAGATCTCCACTCCTTGAACTTGGCTTTGCTAGCAAAACAATTCTGGATACTGATTACAAACCCGGATTCCCTGTGTGCTCGTATTCTCCGTGCAAAATACTACCCTGACGGTAATCTTCTACAGGCTGGTCCTAAGAAGGGGTCTTCTCTAACATGGCAGAGTATTGTGGTTGGTCTTTTTACTTTTAAAAGGGGGTTTATTTGGAGAATTGGAAAAGGTGATCTCGTGGATATCTGGAAGGATCCGTGGATACCGTCCAGGCCTTCTCGTATGATCACCCAACCTCGTGGTTCTGTTCTTATCTCCAAAGTTCAAGAACTAATTGATGTTGGGAGAGGTTGCTGGGACGAGGAGCTCATCTCATCTATTTTTAACCGAACAGATGCCTCTCGGATTTTACAGATTCCGCTACACCTTAATGCGTTTGATGATTTTATCACATGGAATCTTAACAGGAACGGGCTTTTCTCGGTTCGGTCAGCATACCATGCAGAATGGGAGCATCGGTTTAAGCATGAATTACAAAACCTATCTACGGCTAATGCCTCCCTCTCTCCGACGGTTTGGTCTCTGCTCTGGAAACTGAAGATTCCTAGCAAAGTTCATATATTAATGTGGAGGGCGATCCGTGGAATTATCCCTCTCAAGGGGGTACTGGATAGCCGATATATTGATGTCCCTGATATTTGCCCTTTATGTAAACAAGTAAATGATGATGTTAAACATTTCCTAACCTCCTGTACCTTGGCGCAGGGCCTGTGGGAACGCATTGGTCTTAAGCAGGTTATGGAGGAGGCGGCCACGGATACAGACTCAGGGGGCGATTATCCTTCAACGGATTCTTAATATGCAAGTGGAAAATTTGCCAATGGTGCCCGAATCGGGACTCCAAGAAACAGTGGCAGTTGGAGCTTGGTACCTGTGGTGGATCAGAAGGAAAATCGAGCACGAAGAAAAGTATCTTGTTGCTTCGAGGTGGGTTCAATCCATACTGGCTATTACAAAGAACTCACTTAATTGTGGATCAAAAAGAGGAGGACAGGGGACGGCATGGACTAAACCATTGGGCAATGTAACTAAAATAAATGTGGATGCAGCCTTTGATAATATCTCAAGATCAGGTGCGGTGGCAGCAGTGGCCAGAGATGGACATGGAAATTTTATGGCGGCCAGAGCAAAATTCATTCAAAATGCAGCTGACAGTAATAACATGGAGGCACTTGCCATGTTGGAGGGATTAAAATTCGCTAATAGTTTGGGGCTGCATGATATTGAAGCTGAAGGGGATGCATTAGAGGTGATTAATCAGTGCAATGGACAAGATCAATGGTGGGATGCAGCTGTGGCTATATACGCCCAAAATATGGATGAAGCAAACTTGATTGGTAAAGTTAGGTTTACCCACTGCTTACGTGAGGCAAATTCTGTTGCTCATGAGTTAGCTGCTTTTAGTTTTAGATTTAAAATAGATTGTTCCTGGCTAGATGATCCACCAGACTTTGTGGTGGATAAACTTTTAAACGATGTAATCCTGTGATTTGTTGGCAGCAAGTTTCTTACGCACTCTTTTCGTTACCAGGATACCTACGGGGACTGAAAGATTTTTAATGAGACGGGTTGCTTGCTTAATAGAGTGTGTTTTAATTTTTTTAAAAAAAACTGCACCCCGACCCCGACCCCACCCCGCCGCCGTCGGTGGCAAGACGGCCATTGCAGCTGCTCCCCCGCCAGATCCCGGCGTTCCCCGGTCGGATCTCCCTTGGCCGCCACCACTCCACCGCTGCCGGCGCCCACATATCCCGCGCCCCGCCCGCATCTCCGGTCGCAGCCTACTTCTCTAACCGAGAGCGTCTCCAGCCGCCGGCTCTCTTCCCGACCGCGGCCTCCTCTCCAACCATGGACGGAGACGAGGAGAGCTCTCCTCAGCGGCGGCCTCCTCCCAACGGGAGAGCACCCGAACCATCGTCGTTCCATGGCAAGTCCTCCTTGGGCGACGACGAGCCAGTCGCCGCCGCGCCCTCCTCTCCACCCGCCTCCCAACGTCCAGGAGCTTCACCGGCGACCAGGAACTCGCCATCCTTCTGAAGCCGGACCAGCTCCTGTCCAGGACCGTCTCCATATAACAGCTTGGTTGCGTGCCTTGCTACCGTCGTATTGATCCGCAGGGCCGTCGTCCACCATGTTGCTAGCTGCGTTAGCGCTACCCTTGGCCCTTCTGCTAGCTGATGCGAGCTGCTGCTTTGCTAATCAGCTGTGATTTTCATTCTAAAATTTTGTATGTCTTCAGTTCTGAATTTCGTGTATTCAGTATAGAGATCGGACATGTTTGTATTCTGAAAATTTTGTCTTCCATTCTGAATTTGTGTGTATTTAGTTTAGAGATTGGACATGCCACTGTCAGCTAGTATCACAAACAATAGTATCTAACATGTATAGACTACAGATTTGGCCAGCAAAGGAGTGAAGAGTTATTGTTGTTGCAATTTTAAAATCATATGACATTAAATATATTTTTATTTTATTTCTTGTTATTTTTTGCTAAAACTAAGATGTCATCACTTTATTTAGGATACAGATAAAATGTAGGGGCGTTAAAGACATTTCACAACTTAATATACCAAATAAGCAAAAGCATTAGAAGCCCAAAAGAAGTCAGCCAATAGTTTTTAGTTGCTTCTACCCACCACAGTTTATTCCCACCGAAAACCATAAGCTGGTCTGCTGAATTTTTTGAGGCATACCTTCCGCTTGATTATCTTCTGATCATTACATATTGTCTCAAGGAACATTATCTGTAGAGAATGAATTCAGTTAGAAAGCAATGCATAATAGAAATGTACAAAATGCACAAAATGATACTCCCTCCCTTCCTAAATATAAGATGTTGTAGTTGTTGCTCATGTTGTCTAGATACATGCTAAATGAGTGAACATGTGCACTAAAAGTTGTCTAGATATATATAGACATGTGTGTATATGAAAAAGATCTAAAACATCTTACATTTAGGAACAGAGGGAGTAGCATGTATCATAGCATCGGCTGGTTTTGAATATGTGTTGCAGGAAGCGCTCCCCCGCATCGTCCTGCCTAGGGCGACCCGAGGGCTCCCTGCACCACGCCCCACGCAGCCCTCCCCTTGCCGCCGCTGCCGCTGGCCATGCCGCGGTGGCGGCGGGCCCCTCACTGCTCAAAGGTGGTGCGGGGAGGCCTAGATCGACAGCCTCCGTGTCGTCTCTTGCGCGATGCGGCGCGGCCCTGGATTCCGGTGGTGGCCGGCAGGTCGAGGTGCGGCGAGGGCCGGGCGACCTACGGCTGGGCGGCGCTTCTCTGGCGCCGGTGTTGAGGCAGCGTGGCGGCGCGGGCAAGATGGGCCCGTGCGGGCCGGGTCTGAGAGTTCAGGGTCTGTGAGCTGCGGGCGGCCGTTCGGCATCTCGGAGGTGGCTCCGGTGGCGTGCTGAGGTTCCTGGGACGGCGGCGTGGCGGCGCCGCGACAACGGGCTTTCTTGTGTCCGTGATGTGCTGTTGCATCTGTTGCGGAAGGAGGTGCCGCCAGAGGTGCTCCGCGAGGAGAAGCTTGGAGGAGTCCATGAAGAGTTGATCTTGCTGCAGGCTACTTGTACCGGAGTCCTTGACACCTTGACGCCGATGGTCTGCCCGGACCCTCACCCCTTCCGGTAGCATGTGAAGGAGCTCTAAGCGAAAGCATTGCCTTGACCTTTGGCTGAGGCCGACAGCGACGGCGCCACGACGTCGTGTACCTTCTTGGAGGCGTTGTCGCAGAGCTCCGTTCCCGCCCTCGTGGGGTTGTGACTCTCCGGGAGAAATCCCAAGCTTTGGCTTGCCAAAGCGGGCGATGGTGTCGGGTACGTCACTATGTCTCTGGACGCATCGCCTTGGAGAGTCTACAAGTGGTTGTTTTGCTCGTCTCTCTTTCCTTGACGGTGTGGTGGATGTCGGGGTGGCGACCCCGAGAGGTTGTACTGATGCGCCGAGGCGGCGGCCTCGGGAACCATCGCGGGTGGTGGCCCTATGAGGCAGGACCGCAACTCGTCATGGGTTGGGTGGCAGTGCTGTGTCGTTTGTGCGACGGTATTGTCGGCTTGGTCGACACGTCCTAGAGGGGGCGGTTGGACTGGATGTCGGGGCAGCTGTCGAATCTGCATCTCAACAAGTCCCTCGGGTGAACCCATAGGGTTTCGATTAGGAGAACATGTAGGCGCTGGTGACAATCGTCGGCTAGACAGGGGGCACGATTTACCCAGGTTCGGGGCCCTCGTAGAGGTAAAACCGTTACTCCTGCCTCTGTCGATCTGTATTAACGAGTAGATCGGTTACAATGGGGGGTTGCTCAAGTCGAGGGTATGATCTCGATCTCAAGGCTTGGTGGTGCGGTTTTGCTTGGTCCCTCTCCTGGTGGTTCTCCTGGCCTTATATAGGTGGCCAGGTCTCAAACCGTACCCGGGGAGGACTCGAACCCTAACCTAGAGTCGGTTACAAATTTCCTAACTTGACCCGCAAGGCTTTGCGGGTGGGCTTCAATTGGGCCTTCTAGAGTAGTCCATGACGCCTCCTTTTAGAGCTTGGGTCGTGGTTCTGAGACCGGGTAGTCTCATCCGACAGGCCTAGGATCCATGCCTTCGTCAGTAGCCCCCGAGCGTTTACTCGACTAAGAATCCGTCGGGTGGACGCTCAGAACTTATCTTGATTTTTCTTCGACTGGTGGCTTCAATCGTTTGAAGAGGATGTGTATCCTGTATGCGATGCCTTTCTTGTACTCGAGTATCGAGAAAATAAAAGTGCCTGTGTGTTTGGCTGTTTTCGCAGAAGGATGTGGCTCAGTTGCTTGGCTCTCCCGAAAGCTCAGGGCCAATTAATTGCATCTAGGGCAAAAACAGTTCTGGCCTACACAGATTCAAGACCTCCGACTGAAATCTGGCGAGGTGATCATTGCGACTGGGCCGTAGAGGTCTTACCGAGTCGAACTTAACCTAATAGGGTACCCGGCGCGTCCGCTAGGATTTTCTTCGTGTTGTTGACACGAAAATTACCGGAGGACGCAGCTTGAGTGCGATTCCAGGCCCTCAAGAGAGATCTTTTGGGTCTTACCTTCGTATTCGAAAGAAATACGGCATCCAGATGTGCCTAGTCGGCCGAACGATCCGGGGAATTGATGTGTGTACATCGTATAATCGAGTGGTAGGAGCTACACACTCGCAAGTTTGGTCCAGGGATATTTGAGTGAAAATGTCTCCCTTGATTTTTGTGCACAATTTTTTGTGCTTTGTAGTCCTCTATCCATACGAAAGAGTTTTCGTGTTTGGAAACCTTGTCATGACCATTTGAAAGGAAATTTCGTATTTGGGGCTTTTATGCGAAAGCGTTTTCGCGTCACGATTTTCCCATACGAAGTTATTTCGTGTCTGGGGCTTATACCCGAAAGAATTCTGAGCCTGATGATGTTCACAATGACGTCATAGCGCACTTTTATCCTCCCGATGGGACGTGACGGAGTGAGAACAGATGTGCTGGCCCACCTTGTCAGCTTTTTGACCGGAAACGAGACGTCGTTTCCGGTTTTCCCGCGAACTGCGTGCAGTAATTGCGCACGATCTGCTGTTAAGATCGTGGCATAAAACAACCTTCACCTCCCTTTCGTTTCAGCTTCACGCGTGGCAGCCGCGATGGGTGCCACGTTGCTTGATGAGCGGCCAGGATTGAGTGACTCCGTGTATATATATACTGTCCTTAGGTAAAAGGTAAAAACTTCCCGTCATTCGCTTCCCAGCCTTCGTCTTCCTCGCGCTCACCTCCTTCTCTGCGAGCTTGCACCAACATACATGGCGGGAGGGAAGAAACGTAGCGCTGATGTCTCCTCCTCGCAGGCGCCCGAAGATGTTCCCGCGCCACCTGCTCCGTGCTTCGGCGACTGGCGCTCCGCCAATACCACGCAGAAAAGCATCAAGGAGATGCAGAGGGAGGGGTTGCTGCCTCCTGAAGCCGAGAAGCGAGTTCGCCTCGGCAAAAAAGAAGAGGTACCAAATTCCCGCGCGAACGAGCGCGTGATCTTCGCGGATCACGTCTCGTGCGGGCTGTCACTCCCCCTCCATCCTTTCTTCGTGGCATTGTTGTATGTCTACGGCATACAGCTCCATGAACTGCCTCCGAACGCGGTGCAGCACATCTCGTGCTTCATCGTGCTTTGCGAGTGCTTCCTCGGTATCCGCCCGCACTAGGGCCTTTGGAAGGCCTTGTTCAAGGTGCGGGCCTTCCGCGAGAAATCGCGGGTAGAGACCGAGCTTGGAGAGACGCTGCACACCGGCGGCTTCGGAACCCAGGCGAAGTCGGATACCCTGTACTTCGACATGCACCTCATCGACTCCGCGCAAGGGTGGAGGAAGAAGTGGTTCTACGTCGTCGATAACAGCGCGAGTGGAGTTCACGAATTCCACCCGTTCGCTGTCTTGAATCGGCGGAAGTGCTGGGCGCACAAGCTTTCAGTCGAAGAAAGCCGAGTCGTCGCTCCGCTACTCGCGAAGGTGGCAATCCTCCGCGACCAAACCGCAGGGATCGCGCTGAACGGCTTGCATCTGGCGAGTGTCTTCCTCAAGCGCAGGATTCAGCCTCATATAACGTAGTAGTTTAAAGAAGGAAAGTGCTGCAAATGCTTGATCTACACATGAAGGCAGCAACGGAAACAGTTATCCAAAAGTATGTTACCTGTCCCATAACAGCATCGGAACAAATCATACTTCGTTCCCCTCTCTGGATGCTTAACAAACCATTTATCAGCTTTGTCTATCTAATAGGTTTCAGAAACCTGCACACCCATTATATATGAAACATTTCAAAAAGATAAAGTACATGATCCAGATAATTGGGTGATATTTTAAACCTCGAGCATGTTGTAAGTAGTGTACGATTCCGTGTTCCCGGTACCTAGGGTTGTAGCTAAATGCTTTGGATCAGACATGAAAAGTGGATAAGCGAACAAGTGTATAAGTGTAGCTAAAAATAACTATGGCAGTACCATTTTCTACAACATCCCGCCACAGGACAGGATGCAGGACGGTGCCTTCTATGGTGGACGTCAGCATCATAGGCGACTGCGGCCGTGGCCTTCTCCACCTTCTGCCGCCTTCGAGTGGGGATCTCCAGACGCCCTCTGCTTGAGGCAGCGGCGCTGCAACGCACGATGGACGGCAGGTCGGCGAGAATGGCGCCGAAAGCTCACAGCCGCCATGTACCACGACAAGCGAGGCGAATAGAAAAGAAGACCAAGAGAGGCGGCGATAGGACGGAGGGAGCGGAGAGTTTGGGGCGGGGAGATCGGATTAGTTAGCGGAGGGTGGGAGGGTTTCCGGATTAGTTTCCGATAATTGGGCGCATAATAACTGCTAATTGTATTGGGCCCGATTGACTTCCGATAATTGTGTGTTAGGAGGCTTGGCAATAACCGTACAGCCGTAGGAGAACGCGGGAGGTGGGACGAAGGACGGCAGGACGCAGATAGTGCGGTTGAAGGAACAAAATTGTTCTTTTAGATAGGAGAGATAGAAGAAAAGTTGGACAGTTTATAAGGAAAACTGGCCGAAAACCGATACAGAAAATGAGGATAACCCCTGGTCCCCGGTGTCTGCATCGTTTGATGCACAGCCATAATTCTCTCGATTCCTATGCAGTAGTACTGTTCCAAATGGCGAAAATTCACAAAATTTCATGTATATATTGTGAAATCTAAGTATAGTTATTATAAATCTTCCAAAGTTCACATCCACAGTTGAAATTAGACTATTTGGGATGAAGGTGGAATGTGATAATCCTTCTGCCGAAGTAGAAATCCAACTATTCATTTTTTGCAACTTTTTTGTGCAATATGAAGTAAAGTGAATTCAACAACACAACTTAGCAAGATCACAGCCTAGGGCCTAGTAGCTAATATGCATCAAACTTTTTCTTGTGAAATAACCTGATGGCATGCCAACTATCTGCATGGCATGGCTAAAATTGCTGAATTAAGTTCCATCAGGCTTGCATGCAAATGTATCTTTTTCTTATTTGCATCCTAAGAATCTTGGATCAACATTGTTCCCAGCTCGTATCAGCAGAACCACACTTGCTAAACTGACTGATTTTTCAAACCATCCATAGTTTACTTATTGTGTAGATTTTTCTGTGTTCTTATGTTATTTTACTCTGCTAATATTTCGTTTTTAACCTCTACGAAATTTCAGATGTCAACCAGTTCCAGGCGACCATGAAACTGGGGTGTTCTCTTCAAGGCAGATGTGCACCACGGAGAGAGCGTGTTATATTAATGCTAGAACGAATTTACTCTGAAAATAATAAGTGCTGCCCACTTAGTATAATGTTTGTACTGACTTAGTACAAAAAGAGAGACACTTTTTATGGATCAGAGGGAGTACTATAACTACTACTCCCGTGTCTTTGTTTTGTAATCGAATATTTTGTACTCCAAATAGATTGTTGTTTGTCCTCTTCAACCAGGATTCGTTTTATGGAGTTGGATGGTACTGATGACTTCTGAGTAATGATACCCAGTCTCTGTTTAGTGAAATCTTGACGCGCTATGTCAGGCTGTAGGCATTCTGATATCTGCAGTTGGAGCAGAATGTGGTTTCTTTGGATGTGTTACGCTGTCAGTTGAACTTTTGCCTGAAGCCACAGAGTATGATCTTTGGTCCCGGTTTAAATTAGTGCTAGTACAAAATCTGAAATAGTGCCGTTCCGCCATTTCCAGCCAAACCCATGTATGAATGATACGTCTTGGCTAATCAGAACTATCAGACCATGGGATGGTACAGGCATAGATAAAGATATAAAATGAATGTTTGCCAAGATTAATCGGAAAAAATGTTTGAGTTACATATAAATGAAAGCATGTGACTTGACTACAAAACAAATGGTACAGAGGCCGTACAAATGTGTTGCAGCTTAGAAGTACTGACCAAATGGTACGGTATTGTCAATAATCGCAAACTTATTGCAATGATTAAAAATGTCCTTTTCGAGAGAGAAAATTGCACTGGATGCAGCATGCAGGAATGTCACCACTGAAAGAACCAACTTGCCGCATCTAGACACGAACCTCTGCAACATGCTGTATTGTTTGGTGCATTCCACTATTGACCACTGGCTTCGGAAATCCTGTGCAAGCCCAGTAACCAGAGCTTCTTCAGGGAGTGAAGTGATTCAATGCCTTGAGGGACCTTACACAGATTCAGCAGCGACACAACATACAAACCTTCAATGCTGGGAAGAGCACCATCAATGATGTTTAGCTCCTGACATCAGGCATGTGCTTCAAGACAAGCGTCTTCAGGTTGGGAAAGGAATCTGCAGAAAGAACCAAAGTATTGCACTACGCATGTTTGTTAAGTTTCAGATATGTGAGGTTCGGCATGTGGGGTGCGAGCATCCCCAGTGGATCTTCCCCAAGGTTACACCAGCTTAGAGCCAGGTACTTGAGGTGTAGCCCATAATTACGAAATATCGGGCAATCTAGTGTCCCCATTGCCCATTGCCCTCTGATAATCAACTGTGCAGATCTGTAGACCTTGGCTTCAGAGACTCGAAGCAAAGTCCTCATTCTCATCCTTTGCAGAAGAAGCAAGCTGGAAAGAAGTGGCATACTTGATAGGTGGCAAACAGATTAGCACACTCGGGCAGCACTTACGTTATCAATCCACACACTTCTTAGTTGCATCATTTCTTCAGCTGCTCAGCCAAGTCTTACTGGATTCCACAGTCTCGAGAGTTGCAGCTCTCCCAAGTTGGACAGATCTTAGGTGCTTGCATTCCAATAAAGTACCGAAACTCTGACCGCTTCTCGTCAGCATATCTATCGGCTAAAGGTGCCGGAGCTTCTTGATCTTCCCAAGCCCCCGCGGAAGCTTCTCTATTTTAGTTTGCTTAATGTCAAGGGTTGGAGGTTGGACAGATTCTCGATCGAGTCTGGAAGAGACTTGACCTTGGTGCGCCGTAAGCCGATGTAACGTAGATTGAACACAGATCCTATCGATGTTGGCACTTCAGTGACTTCAGAGTCTTGCAGCTCCAGAACAGTAAGGTAGCGGGATTCAGCCAAAATTGAAGACAACATGCCAGGGGAGCATGAATTTACTCCGTGCCACTACAGTTCGAAGATGTGAAGTTTAGGTTTCACCGCAGTGTTGTGTTTCCATCCACATGATGACAGCCGGAACATCCTTATCCATGTGTACATTGTGCCGTATCATTTGCTGAAGCAAATCTCTCATCCTTAGCAATGGAAATAGCTAGTTCACGCACAATCATGCATCTTACAGGTGTGACCCTACCAAGTTCATCATTCTCCACCACTTCAAGCATATTGCGGTGGATCAATTCCATGAGATTGCCCTCAGCTACCATCTCTGGTGTGTTCTTTTCTTTACTCTGCACAAATCCTTCTGCAACCCATAACCGCACAAGGCTGTCACGTGGCATGGGGTGATCTTCAGGAAATAGACTGCAGTACAAGAAGCAGTTTCTGAGGTCTTCTGAAAGGTCATGGTAGCTCAGATTTAAAACAGCTCGGACATGATCATTGTTTGACAACTCGCTTCGAAGCTGGTTGTACGTCTGTTTCCAAATGTCTAATCGTTGTCTAGAAGACAACAGGCTGCCGATGGTAACAATTGCTAGTGGCAGGCCATGACACCTGTCAACTATAGAAGAAGCAATTGTCTTAAGATCCTTGGGGCACATGTGGCCCTTCTTGTTATAAAAAGCCCTTCTGCAGAAGAGGTCAAATGCATCAGGATTACCCAATGGCAAGAGTTCAAGATGACGGCTGGGAGAAGAAATTCCTGCTACATGATCCTTCCGTGTCGTAATGACAATGCGGCTTCCTTGGAGATTCTGAAAAGCATCATGTATTTGGAAGTATGCTTCTTGCTCCCAGACATCATCCAGTACAATCAAATATTTTGTATTTTCAAGTCTCTTCTGTATTTCTTTTTTCAAGTCATGCACGTCCATTTTATCAATTCCTGCTGACATTGGTTGCTCGGTGTATCCAATCTTCCACAGTACCTTCTTCAACAGAGCCTCAACCGTGTAAATTTGTGACACAACAATCCATGCATGTGCAGGGAAGTTGACCTTTTCACGTTCATAAACATTTGAAACCAGGGTGGATTTTCCTAACCCACCCATCCCCGATACTGTTATCACAGTGTTCTCAAGCTCTTTGGAGTACAGCCATTCGGTCAGCAATATCCTGTTCTCCTCAATTCCTACTAGATCTTCATCTTTGACCAATCCAGGGAAGCTGTCTTGGGACCGTTGTCTTTCCATCTCAGTAAGTGGGTTAGACTCAAGCTGGGATGGCTGCAACCACTGGCCTTTCATCTGTATAACTACCTCAATTCCTTCTCTACCTGAACTACCTCATCCGTAATTTCAATGAATACTTTGGCATAATGTGTTCCTTTGATGAAGAATTTCTTCAGGAACCTTTCTTCCTTTAGTTGAAGAACATGGTATGAGTATTTATCCATTACATCTTCAACATGGTAGGCCACATTGCGGACCTCCCCAATCCAACTCCTGACAACTTCGTCCGTGAGGTATACCGTACCTATCTTTGCTATTACGTTGCTCTAATAGTCAGTTGCTTTTTATTCGCTCAACCTTTAACGGCAGTTCCTTCAGATTAGTAACTTTTTCAGACAGCTTAAATAAGACGGCATGGACAGCTTCATCTGCTACAACGGAACCAATCTTCTTCAGAGCAATGTGTACGGCCTCGGCCATTTGAGCTGAACAGCAAAGATAATGCATATTATATGATAGAATACAGAAGTCCATCCACAATTGTAGGTACCAAATTAACGCATGCACTCATACATAAAGAGAGCTTTCTCATCAGCCCATTTCATTATGCCCCGATTGAATTTATCAGTTTATAGAATATCTAAGATTAGAGTGTAATTTATCATGCATGAAGATATCAGGTATCACCGCATCAGAGAATCCCTTCTTGTCCACTGAGATCTTCCCATGGAACGGATGGAATTCCCAAATGAGCTTGACCCAGCAGATTTTGGAAAAGATACTAGGAATTTGGCTCATATATTCTAGAACAGTGATGCCCAATCCTAGAGACAAATTGCATAACGAAGGTTCTGTCCCCAAGTTATTCTCTCTTTTTTTTTATATAAACTAACGTGGAAGCACCCAGCAGGCCAGCACAATACAAAAAGGAATTAATCGATAAATAATAAGATGAATGACAGGTTGCACAATGATCAGAACAGGATAAACCCACTAGGGTAGATAGAATATCCTACTGTCGCCAATTTTGAATATATCAGGACTAGGGAACTGGAACTTTGCGATTTTCATTGCAGGACGCTCAGACAGGCCAAGGATACCATGAAAGGATCAGCAAGCAATTAATGCTTGTACTAGCTTAGCGCAAAACCCTTTGAAGCAGCATTCCGACAGAACACAACTGATATGTAGGGAACATGGTTGCAGTTTTCGCCGCCGAAATAGGATTTCGCCCCGCTTTATAAATAAAGCAATGACCATATGCAGTTTTCGAACAAATTTATCGCATTTGGTAAAGGGCATAGAGCTATCTTCTGAAGATGCAACATTTGATACTGGTGTTCACATGAACAGCTAATGCTCACCTTCCGGAGACCTGTAGTAGGTAGCCTACAGAGCAGGACAGAACTACGTGCCGAACGATGAGTGTGATCAATTCTGCAGCATAAAAAAAGAGAAGATGAACATCAGAAGATGTAGCCAAGGACACCGAAGCAGGTGTGATTAAGAGTTGAAACTTAGAAATAAATAACTCATAATATAAGATGTTATTACAACCAATATACTCCTATATTGGTTCTTATATTAAGGGGTGGATGGAATCAGGGAAGTTACTACTGGGAAGAACAGGATGGGCGCATTTTACACACAAATATCTATCCCGGATCCAGGTGACAGCCGGCATCGACTGGAGGCAGCTCTCTGGCTCTCTCCGCCCTACCTGTTGCGTCAGGTCTCTTCCTCTAAGAAGCGGCGGGGCATTCTATCGAACACATGGCAGGCGACAACTTTTTTGCTAGTAAAACTACAGACAGCTATCTAAAGCTCTGTTCGGAGCACATGAGTTCTACACGAAACCGATATAGTCTAGCGAGTGTGCCACTTCTCGGTTACCAGAGACACTCCGTGTGATGACACTGCGTGTTGGCATATATGCAGGCGAGATTGCACAGATCTACACAAAAGGGCTGCCAGAGGGAGCCAAGACTTTGATAGAAAGTACCTGACGGATTCTTGCGCGAGAGCAATGTATGAGATGTGCAGCAGAGTCGAGAAGGCAGCAGCGATTTGCTCCGTAGTAGAGAGAGCAGACTAAATCGGCTTGGGAAACTGATTCATCTGCGGAGAGGAGATATGTATTGCAATGATTCAACTCAAGCTTCGTCGGTAGTAGCAGCAGGAGGCGTGGGGGAACAGGATAGGGAGGAAGATGGGAGGAAATGCAGCTATGGAAATCAGTGAGACAGTGACTGACAGACACTATGCCCGCTCTGTCTCTCCTTTGGAATCTCCTTCGCTCACTCTCAACTTGTTTTTCTTAATTCTCGTCAAGTCGTCATTGGCTCGACGCGTTGTTTTATTATGTGGAAAAAGATGGGCTAACTTGACAACTTCGCCATGCAAGAGACTTTGACAAAGTCTCACAAGACCGGCGGCGATTGTACGCCTCGCCGTCGGGATCAAGTTAGAGAGCATCTGCACCGCCCGCTGCCAATTACCCTTCCATCAGTAGTAGGATTATTAGGGCATCGGACATCAAAACATTACTCGACCGATTTTTTCCATAGGTGTCACACAAGTTCACTCGTCGGACATTCTAGCATAATATGTGTACGATAAGATAGCTCGACACAAGATTAAAAGCAATATTTCACCAACTTTTCGTTTTGAACACGGCGATTCTTTCAAGGAGAAAGTGAGTTGACCAAAGTTCCATATCACCAGCTCTCCAGACGATCCCCCCATCCCCGTCTTGAGAGTCTCCCGTGTCCCCCCGAGTTCGGCCTCTCCCGCCGCCGGCGTTAGCGCTGGTCGGTGTCGAGATGGGCTAGGGTGGCGCCCTGATTTGTACAGAGTAGTAGCTAGGGTAGTTTTCTACGGTTGCTTGTTCTCCTATGTGAGTTTCGGCGTTATGCTGCGGGAGATTTGGTGGCAGGCGCAACCGAGCTGCGTCGGCCGGCCGCTTCCTTCTTCCTTGCTCTCAGCGGTGCTCCGGTGGTCGGAGACGTTGGCGGAGGGCGAGGTAGTCGTTGCCTCCCGGAAGAATAAGCTCGAAGATTGGCCTCCCTCGGGGGTTGATTCTGGCTTGGATGTTGCTGATGCTTGCGGTGGCCTCCTCCTTCTTCCTGGTTGGCATGGAGCCAACGGGCGGGTGGTGAAGATTGCTGCAGCATCCTCGGCGTTCAGGTGGCCGTGTCGAAGTCCGAAGCTGCTTCAATCGGGAGATCATCACACGGCGGCCAAGTATCGCCACCGTGATCCATGGCTGCAAGGGCAGCCTCTCCTAGCGCACAAGATGGCGCATCTTCTTCCTCCAGATGGGAGGCATCTCACTGGATTCGAGCCGGCGACCCACATCCCGACTGCCCCAAGTGGTATCGTCCCCGGTGGCTCTCGAGATGGCCGGACTTCGCTTCCAGATCGCGGTGGTGGAGGCCAAGGACCTGATCGCGTTTTCTGGACGCTTTTTAGGGTGCTCCTTGTAATTCTTGCGGACTGGTTTGTAATTTCTATTTTTCTGTTCGTCCTCTGCATTATGTACCCCCACCGACGAAATATAAGCAGCTAGGCCCTCGGGCCAACCTTTGTACAAAAAAAAAAGTTCCATATAACCTTTCAATCCTCCTCCTTAGTACTGCGGGGTCTTGTACTTATAAGAAAGCAAAAGCAAAAAAAAAACTATCGATATACTTCACCTTTGACACTCCAAGATGAGTCTTTTCCCTTTTAAAGATCTACAATCCACCACACTCGAATAAGGGAATTAAAACATGTAAAAAAAAGAAACACTTAGCAGACTAATTAATTTCCTTTAATCCTATCGTCCTCAACCACCAACATATGATTAAGGGCATAAATTCCTTTTTAACACCTCCATGGGACCAGCGCGTCAGATTAACAACCGTCGTCGAGAAAGAGTAACGTAGATCGAAAGGAACCAATATATGGACACACAAACAAACACGAACGAAGACCGGATCCAAACGGATCGGCATGCCCTCCAACCACGGTAGATGCACCGTCGAGACATGGGCTACCTTTTATCCGTCGAGACTTGCTCGGGTACCTTTTATCTGTCAGGGGTATAGAGGCTAACCCGGAGAAAATCAAGGCTATTATTTCAGTGAAGAAACCAATGAATGTGAAAGGAGTACATCAGTTACTAGGGAGAATAATCGTAGCACTCGGAAGGTTTATAGAAAAACTTGGAGGAAAAGCACTCCCTTTCTACAAATTGTTGAAAAGGTCAGATAAGTTCGAGTGGACCCCCGTGAAAGCGCATGGTGCCCATATGTGGTTTTGGTAATTAATGACAATCCTTATGGACTAATGTTTGCATTGAGATGTTCTTATAGATCTTGTCCATAAAAAATATTGGAGTTCATGTGTTGAACTCTATTATCTTTCTTGTTGGCCATTGATATATTCAAGGATTTATATGAAGAATGGTCATGGTTTGAGTTGAGCTTATTGCAAGTGTCTTGAAGAAAAGTATTAGATGGTCGTTCATGATTATCTTCAAGACATCATCATATGAAGAACGAAGAAGCAAAGATACAAAGTTGATCAAGCAAGTGATCAACACACAAAGCTACAAGATGTACCAAGTGGGATTATGTATCTCGTGGTATGGTAAGCAATTGTCAATATAGCTTTATGAACTAACCCATGATATATGTGTGTGGCATATCTATGTGTGGTTAGTTATCTTTTCATGGGCATGAATCAAAATAAAGATTTCATATAGCCCATGGTCTTTGCCATCAAGCGGTGTTCTTCATCAAGCTTGACGTGGAAGCTCAAGTGAGGCATCTCGAACAAATCCTATGCTTGATGTTTGCCACCCTTTTGGAGATTGTGACCTTGTGAAGATTTGCCGAGAAGGGTATCTCCCATAATGTTGTATGGGGAAGCTAGTCTCTCCAATAATGGTGTATGGGGGAGCAACTTGCAAGTCTTCGTCAAGCGGAGAATGTGCTAGCAAGCACGATCAAGAAAGAAGATCCAACCTGAGAGAGTCAAGATTCTCATCATCTAGATCAAGTGGAATGCTCAAGGAAAAGGTATAATCTTGATAGGTTTTCTATTTTACCGGTCTCGTGCCTTTTGGGAGACCGGGTTTTAGGATAGATAGTCGTACTATCAAGAGAGGCTCTCAAGTGAGTAACTTGATTGAATCGTTATGGAGAGCTCAAACCTTTGCATACTTTTATATCATATTTGTTGGTTCTTATTTTGCTTTTATATCCTTGGGTTTTGGTGCTTGTTGTGATCTTCGGGACAAGCCAAGTTTGATCGAAAATGGATTTGGTAAGAAAAACTTGTTGCGTTTTTGGTGGTGAAAATCTTACTAGTTCGTCGTTGAGAAAGTTCCCACACCTTCCATGTGTGGTAACTTATCCATTCTTTTCATTTTTGGATACTCCTTGATGTTATCTTTCCAATGCAATTGGATTTACCTCATTCGGAGTTCGTTTGCAAAAGTTACGAGGTTTCTAGTTCAGCCTCAATGATTCAGAAGTTGACCGGAAATTTTGGTCCTACCCGGAATATACGGTTCTGATGCAGAGCTCGTTTTTTGGCTATGGACTAAAGGTTTTCGGCAGAGAAGTCAACCGGAGATTTGTACCGGAAATTTCCCTACCAGCCGGAATTTCCGATTGGGAAGAATTTCGGCACAGAAGTGAACCGGAAGTTTGTACCGGAAATTTTGGTAATACCGGAATTTCCGGTTTGGTCAACTCCTTCGTGGTTTCAGATCTGAGGAAAAACAATCAACGGTAATATCCGGTTCAAGTTTAAACCGGAAATTTTGGTCCCGTTTTCTGCACTCAAACGGCTAGTTTTTGTGGGACCTATTTAAGGGGGTCTTCTTCCCCATTGGTCCCTAAGCTTCCTAAGCATGATTTTACCCTATCTCTCCACCATTGTTGACCTTGGAAAGCTTTCCCCTCTCCCAATCCCTCTTATGATTCTTATATATCTTTGAGGGAGAAGTTAGAGGAGATCTAGATCTATATTTCCACCAATCCATCTTCCTTCTTAGTGAGGGAAACCTAGTAGATCTTTATCTTGGAGTTCTTGGTGTTTCTCCTCCATTGTTCTTCCTCTCTTATTCCCCCATAAGCATTTGTTTCTTTGTTGGAATTTGAGAGTGAAGGATTTGAGCACTTGTGCTCTTGCCATTTGCATCGGTTTCATCGGTTTGCTCTCTCCACGAGGATTCGTGGAACTTGAAAGTTTGTGAGCTTGTTACTCTTGGCTCTTGGACCCCTAGACAACTTGTGGTGTTATTGGGATCCTCCAGTTGAGTTGTGGATGTGTGCCCCAAGATTGTGGTGACATCGAGAGTCTCCAATTGAGTTGTGGATGTGTGCCTCGAGATTGAAGGTTGCCAATAGTGGAAGGTGAACTAGGCCTTTGTGGCGAGGTTCATCTGAGAATAGGGTGAGGCCTTTGTGGCGTTGAGTAGGCCTCTTGTGGTGAGCTCACACCCCTCCAACGAGACGTACTTCCCTTGTGGGAGGAACTCGGGAATACATCATCGTCTCATGTGCCTCGGTTATTTCTATACCCGAGCATTTTTACTTATGCAATTTACATTGTGATAGCCTTCGTGCTTGAAGTTATATATCTTGCTTTCACCTTGTTACTTGTCTTGCTTAGCATAAGTTGTTGGTGCACATTGTTGGTGCTCGTTAATTTAAACACCTAGTTTATTTCCGCATTTAGCAAGCCTTAACCGGAAAAATTTTAATCGTATATTCACCCCCCCTCTAGGCGACATCGTTGCACGTTCACCCCAAAGCTAGGGAAGCTTTCCATGCACTCAAACAAACCTTGTCGACTCCACCTGTCTTGGTGGCAGCCTAGGAAAAGGAGCCAATGTACCTATACATCTGAGAAACAAGACAAGTGGCCAGCATAGTAATGGTAGTAGAGAGAACCCAGGAAGGGTCCATATAAAGGGTGCAACACCCAGTATATTACCTCAGTGAAGTATTATCGACATCCAAGTAGCGGTATCTGTCGCGGGATAATCACGGCAGACGTTACCAGGGGTAACTTAGTTTGGGGCAAATCGACTCTAGTGTTTTGGAGAGGGTTTAGCTCAGGGGAAATCATATTGACTGATGATCTGGTAGCTCAGGCTACAATATCGCCGAGGCTCCAATCTAGGGTTACAAATATCAACTCTCGTATTACTCGAATATCTGAAAAACTCTGGTTTCTTTGCCCTAGGAGCCGATTTATATATTACCCGACTCTCTGGCTTCCCATACAAGACACACCCGGAATCCTACCTGAAACCCACACGTTACCCTAAGTTTCCTAACTGTGGCCCCTAAGGCATGAATTACAAGATCCGCGCTCTCCTTTGGGCCTCCTAGGATCTGTTTCCTCTTGGGCCGGGTCTCGTGTAATCTCCATCTGGCCGGGTCTCGTGCAGGCATGAGCCTACCGGGTTATCATCCTCCCAACAGTAGTCCCCAGAATAGCTTGGGCATCTTGGGATTAACCATGAAGCGCACGCTATTCCCTGCAAAATAACAAACATTCATATCCATAACGTATTGGGTTAGATTGCTTTAACTATAGCCAGGCCTACCCTTTGGGCGGTCCATATAATAACCCTAATTTTCATTCGAGCCAAGGTATCATTTCCCGGGTTAACACTCCAAGGAAACATGACATAACCCGGCCTCCATTTCTCTATCAGCTAGTCCGAGTAACAACGTCTCAAATCCAACTCTCTCAGCCAACTTGTTTAATCCGGATATCACGCTATAACTACCAAGATCTCTATCCCCAAATTCACGGGCCGTATCAAACTTTTCCGAAAATTGCTCAACTTACCGCTCAAACCCTAGGGTTTCCCTGCGCCTATAAATTGGCCCCGGGGGGTTAACCCTAAAATCCCCAAACGGCTCATTTCCACTTCGTCTTCCTCCTCCCGCTCATCCTCTGCGCGCACGAGCCCATGGCCGAGCCCTAGCTGCCGGAGCCGCGTCAGCGCCGCCAAGCTCGACCACCAACCGCCGCCTGGCACCGCTGCCTCGCGCCTTCGTGTCCACACCATCACGCCCGCCGGATTCCGCATCGGAGAACCGCCGCGCCATTACAGCCCAAGGAGCGGCCCGAGCTTCAACTTCCAGGCCGCGCGCACACGTCGTCACCGGGCCGCCGCCGCCGCGCAAGCCGAGCTCCGCCTCCAACTCCGGTAAGCCCCAACGGACTTAGATCTAGGTTTTTCCTAAGGATGGCAATGGGTAGGGTATGGGGCGGGTAGAGCAATACCATACCCATACCCGTACCCATGGGTATGAAACTCTACCCATACCCATACCCGGCGGATACCCGTGCCCATTGGATACCCAACGGGGACACAAGTTATTATATTTATTGATAGCGCATTTGAAAAAATATCAGTTCGATCAATTGTATGCCTCATTGCTGGGAATTTATCTCCGTATTTTGAGTATTTGGAATATGAGAGGATTGAGTAGTGATTGCAGTTCGGGGAGATTTGGGGGACGATGGGATTACGAGGATGCTTTGACCGACACTTCTCATCACCTTAACCCTGGAGTTATGGACTTGTGGGCTGCTTCTTGCTGGGCTACATATGGACAAAGTGGCCCAGATGTCAGTATAAATGGGTAGGGTATGGATATACCCACGGGTAGAATATCATACCCATGACCTACCCATGACTTGACGGGTAGGGTACGGGTACTACCCATGGGTATAAAAGTGTACCCATACCCTACCCATACGGGTCGAATACCCGTACCCACGGGTAAAATTGCCATCCTTAGTTTTTCCCTTTCAAATCTTACATAGGTGTTCATCTTAGATCTTGTCTACATCCCTCTACTATCATTCTAACTGGATGCATTTTTTTGAACCTTAATTTCATAGTCATTCGTAGTCAATCTCTCCTAGGTCCACTTCCATAGCCCTTAGATGCGTATTCCTTGCGCGCATCTAGCTCTTATCTCTTTTTCATTGCTATATCACTAGATGCGTTTTCCTGAACTTTTGAATCCATACTTACTTGCACTCAATTGTACCTAGATCCAATTTTATGGCGCCCAAAGCTAGCACCAAGTCCAAGGGAAAAAACCCGGCTTCGAAGAAAAAGCCGGGTCAGTCGATTTCCGCCAACTGGGCGAAATCGACTGTCACCAAGGCGAAACTCGATGAGCTAGCCGAGTCTAGGGTTCTGCCCGCAGAGTCGGACATCCATTGGAGGACGCCTGGGGAGGAGACCCGGCCTTCACCCGGTCCAGGTGAGGTGGTTGTCTTCCTTGAGCACATGATCCGGGGTTTCCGCCCCCCGGGTCACCCCTTTTTCCGCGAACTTTTAGACCATTACAAACTCCGAATTTTTGACATTGGTCCAAACTCGATCTTAAATATTTGCCACTTCATAGTTCTTTGTGAAGCCTATCTCTGCATTCCCCCAAACCTTGCTTTGTTTTTGGAGTTGTTTCAGTGCAAGCCCTACCGGAAGAGCACGGACGGGCCCCTCCCCGTCTGTGGGGGGGGGTTGCATTCAAAGACGTAAAAACTCCCTGATGCCGACTCTCAGCCTTCACACACATGTGAAGCACTGGCAGAAGACCTTTTTCTACTACCAAGACACATCCACACCTGGCCAAAAGCCTTTGCCGGGTTTCTCAGTTGAAACTCTATCTCTTTCCGACAATCTTAGCTCTTTCGCATCCGAAGCCGACAGACAGTAAATCCAGCCCCTCCTTCATAAGCTTGCCGTGTTAGCAGCCCAGGGTCTTATTGGGCTAAACTTAATAAAAACCTGGATCAACTGCCGGATCCAGCCAAACAGCGTACGCCCAAAGCTGATCTGCGAGTATTCCGGCCACCTTACCGATTCTCTCCGATACTCGGAGAAATCATACCCGGCCGCAGATCTAAATAAGGCCAGGAAGAACTTCTTGGCCGAGAAAGTTGATGTCATCAAAAGCATCTCCGGACTCGGCCCCTTTACGCGCTCTAACCCGGCTCTTCCAGTAAGAACCGACTATCACCTTCTATATCGACTGATCTTTCTTATGTACACGTACTAACTTTTGTCTGTTGTTTCTCACCCAGGAAACCGATGCATTCTGGAAAATTGTCACCCCTCCCCCGTCTGAAAACTCGGAGGAAGAGGAGGAGCTGACTAACAGCGATGAAGATAATTCCGGGTCTCTGCTTAATAAATACTTTGTTAGCCTATTAGACCAAAATTCTTCTCCTTCCGACAATGCCCCACCATCACCAGTGCTGGCTGATAAAGACGGCTCTCATTCGGAGGAGAGCGAGGCGGAGCCGGAAACTGAGGTTGGCCAGAAGAGGAAACCCAGGAAAGTTGTTTTCAAGGTGTCGTACTCCTCCATGACCTCAGAGCCGTACTCCTATGCCAATATGTGCAAACTCAACAGGTATCTAACCACTACATCATCTCTGAAGGACACGGTCCCAGCCAAGCGACGGGCAACCCGGACTTCTCCGGGTGATGATCCCGTCAATCTCGGGATCCCGATGTCGCCCGCTCGCCGAGCCAGTACTCCTTCAACTTATTCTGCCTACATTCCTCGAAAATATCCATCTCCAAATCATCTGTTAGCCGGACAAGTCCGAGTCTCACTATCCGATTCTTTATCAGTGTCTTTCGGGTCGAGTAATGATCTTCCAAACGACTTTGTCGTGAATACCGGGTAACTCGCATGCTTTATTCGCCAATATATCTATATTTTCCGTGTTTTCTGTCTATTGCTTACTAACTCTTTGTTTTGCTTTCCTCAGAGCCAAGGTTACACTTAGTGACCAAGAGGAAACCTTTGTTGATAACCCGGCAATGGAAGACCCGGAGAGCGCCACTAAGCCCACACTTGTTGAAGAGCAAGAGTTGGATGACACGGTCATTCCCAGGACCGAGTCTTCCCCACCCATGCATCAGTCGGCTGACCCCGACGTCGAGTATCTTGGGACGCAGAGGGCTGCTCCTGCTCCTAACACCCAGGCAACCAGAGCTGACCCGATCAAACAGGAGGCTACCCCACCACCGGGTAATCAGAACCCTAGCTCTTCCAGGCCGACTCTCAGTGGCCTTGACTTTGAAAAGATGCTGGAGGAGTACTATTCTTTGAAAGCAACCGAGAAACATATTATCGAGTCTCTGGCAACTGAGCATCAGGTAACTTAACTGATACTATTTACATGTCATCCTAGTCCCCAAGTTCCGGGTGAACTGTCAACAGTTTACTCGGTACTTTTGTAGTTATATAACCGTTCGTGCGCAACTTTGTCCTACTGCCGACTGATGTTTCCTTGTCTTTTTTCAGGTTTATGTGACCCGGACGGATGAGGTGTTGGCAAAAACCAACGAACTCCTGCAGGTTGAGACCAAACTTCGTGAAAAGCTGGAGGCCGAGGTCAAGGATCTTTCTAAGGAGTGCAAGAAGTACATGAAGAAACATCATAACGCCGAGGGGCTTTTGAAGAAACTCTCAACCTTTATTGCCGATACTTATAACTCCACCGTTGGTAAAGCACATTTAACCTCCTGGTTATCACTCGAATTTCTCATTTTATAGGGTCTTTAACCCGAGTCTCACCACCTTGCTTTTCTTTTTGTTCTGCAGGTCCGGGGTGAAGATGCTGAGGAACAGGATGATATCGAGAAGCTGAATACACTTAAGGCTATTATCCGGCAATTCTCGGTGGGGACAAAGTGGACCCTTGAAGCTGTGAAGTGGGTCGGCACTTATGGCGGCGTATCCCAGATGCTCGATGCATACTCGACAATCCCTGCCTGGATCGATCTGTGGAAACGCTCGGCGTGCCGAGTTGGAGTGATTCGTGGTCTTGCGCTAGCCAAAGCCTACTATCCGAAGATTGAGCCGGCAACACTCGTGAATGGATTTCCTGAGTTTAACACTGATGGCTCGAGGTTCACGGCAAAGGACTTCAAAGCCCTCCACACTCAGATTCGTCACTCGGCCAGCTTGATTGCCGAGAAGCTCGACGTAAACAAGCTTACCCCCCCCCCCCCGTACAATGCTGAAGATAAGCCGGTATCCTCTGCTCTCCCTGCTCCTTTTGATATGCTGACTCGGTACAAGGAAGAGGTTGCCAAGAAGAAGGCTGAGGCCGAGTCTATGCCAACATCATCAACTCCAGTTGTCCCTCCTCCCGCGCGTGCTGATCCCGCGGTTGACCCGGACACGGAGGCAGGGAAAGCTACAGAGGAGACCACCGAAGACCCGGCTGCCAAGACCATCGTTGATGACTCGGCTATGGACGCTGAGTAATGTTTATCGTTTTCACCAGCAAACACTTATTCGGCCAATAGGCATTTTGTAATATGCCTGCTACACTTGTTTATTTGATAGTGCGCCTGTGCACTTTTGATACTACTCCTTTGGTTTGTAATACGTTGAAACTTCTATGGCTTTGATGGCCCTTCTGGTCATCCCTTCGGTATGCATCTTTGAACCTTGTGTTTGCAAATTTTTGCTTTTCTACACTTTTTGTGATAAATACCGATTCTTGGGTTTTGGGGTAAGGCAAAGTTTTCTTCCAAGTCCCCAAGACCCGGTTTCCGGGTCTTAGGATTTTTTGACTGGGTGAACTTTGCTTCTTAAGTCCCCAAGTCCTCAAGACTCGGATTTTTGGGTTTTAAGCTTACTAGCTAGACAGCTTGCTGTTTTCTCAAATTCCCAAGCCCCCAAGGCCCAAATTTCTGAGTCTAGGGATATATGGCTTAAGAAAACTCCCTGTTTTTGCTAAGGATCAAACTATATGATTTCACTTATAAACTTCGAAGTTATGCTCAATACATGGTGAGTTTCCGGCTATCACCTTTTACTCCGCATAACTTGTGGTTTAGATGACCCTTTTGATCCTCTTTGTTGTAAGCCGGCTTTCGCGTGGATACTCAATGTTGCTTGTAACTCTATGAAAACAGGGTCAGGCAAGTCCCCATGGGCATCATGACTGATTGAATTTATAGGCTAGCAATCATGCCACTTTGTTGCGAGTCACATCAAGCTTAAACAAGAAAGTCCAAGAAAAGTTTGGCTCTATTGTCCAGGTTATGAGATTGCGACTGTACTTATTACAAGTAATCAGCCCTCATACCCTAATGGCATTGCGGCCAGGTCTGAGTTTGCAACTGTGCTATTCAAGCAATCAACCCCCAAGACCTAAGTATATACTATGCAATACTAGGTTTTACAGAAAACTTAAAAAGGAACGAAAAACAGGATTTAAACCTGACACTATATTTCTCATAACTCGGCAATTATAACTAACTAAATGTAATATACTTACCTGATATAAATCATGATTAGACATAGAAAAAACATGCAAAAAGAGATAAAAGTACAAGAAACGTAAGAACCATAATGACTTAACCATCTCTTTATTGATATGAAAAGGTTAGGTCAGCAGGCCGCCTCATTAAAAACCCTCCAGTCCCCTTAGGTACCCTGGATAGGAAAAGAGTGCGTCTGAAACCTGTTGCCTGTTACATCGTGCAATACAACTTGAAAATCAAATCTATGCTAAGTATAGTAGGGACGTAGCTGAGCCACGTTCCATGGTCTCTCTCACTCTTGCATAGATGAAGTTGTATGGGTGGTGTCATTGGCGGTATCCGACTCTTCCCTTGCATCTATCAAGTAATATGATCCATTGTGCAAATTCCGGCTTATGATGAACGGGCCCTCCCATGGGGGATAGCTTGTGCTTTCCTTCCTTGGATTGTACTAAGCGTAACACCAGGTTTCCTTCCTGGAAGACCCGGGTTTTGACCCGGCGACTATGGCATCGCCTTAAGTCCTGCTAGTATATGGCGGATCTCTCCAATGCTTGCTCTCTGTGATCCTCTAGCATATCCACAACGTCTTGTCGGGTCTTCTCGTTTTCAACTTCCACGTAGGCCGCCACTCGTGGCGAATCATGGATGATATCGCTCGGAAGAAATGCTTCTGCACCATAAACCATAAAAAATGGGGTCATTTGAGTAGATCTGTTAGGTGTGGTGTTGATTCCCCAAACCACGGAGGGTAACTCCTCAACCCATGCTCCAGCAGCTCTGAGACACGGGACTCGTAGTCGTGGTTTCAATCCTCGAAGTAACTCCTGGTTTGCTCTTTCCACCTGCCCATTGGCTTGCGGGTGGGCCACAGAGGCTACATCAAGCCGGATACCATTGTTTCCACAAAATTTCTCCATCTCTCCTAAAGACATGTTGGTTCCATTGTCTATGATTATACTATGAGGATACCGAAACCGATAGATGATTTTCTTCAAGAACTTGACAGCTGTAGCCGCTTCACAATTTGTAACTGGC
>JAPCYS010000616.1:0-31207 GCA_028641055.1 Alopecurus myosuroides
TCCTTTAGTCCAAGGTTCTAGGTTCTAGCTTAAGCCTTGCGCAACTCGCCGGGAAGTTCATCCTCGTCGAGTAGCTAGATCTATTCCCTTACATTGTAACCTTATTATACGGGCTTTAGTCCCTCATAGTGAGAAGTGCAGCAGTAGGTACGCCGTACTGTCGCGACGTACCGAACCTGGGTAAATCCCGTGTTCTGTGTTCACTACGCTATCCCGTTACCCCACGTTCTACCGTAGTCTCATGGCACCCCAGTCTATGAAAACTACTACGATGTCTCGACAGTTGGCGCCCACCGTGGGGCAAACGACGTCAGGCGTGAAGTTCCGATCTGGGATTTTAGGCGGAATCGGAAGATCGATCACTGTCGGAAGCTTGGAATTCGACAACGACGTCGGGCGCTTCCTCGACAACGGATCCTACATCCCGGCGCAAAACCATCTGGTAAGTGCCTGCGTTTTACCGATTGGATCTGCAAATATCTTTATCGGATTAACCGCGGAAGCAATGGGGTTTTGCGGTGAAAGCAATTATCTCCCACCCGCCCTATACCCAGTCGAAGACGACTATGATGCCGGATTTTGCTCAGATCGCCGACAAAACAGTGATACCCACTTTATCGGCATGGTGCAATCCGAGATCGCCGAAAACACGGATGACGGAAATCCCGTGCAAGAGGCAGACAACAATACACCCGTCCCAGAGACGGAAGAACCAATACCCGTCACAGAGACGGAAGATCCGACATCTGTCAACCAGACGATGAACTCGGAAACGGAGTCCGTGCTTGCCGCCATTGAGGCGAGACTGGAGTCGGAAACCGGATCGGATAACTTTTCCGAAGACGAAGATGACGATGCCTTCGTACGAAAAGTTAAATCCTTTCAAGAGGGATTCCATGAAGTGCTAATGGCAAAACCAGCCGATACAACGGTGCCGATAGCCAGGAAAGCCCTAAAACCCCTCCGCCAGCAGAGGAGAGGAAGACGGAGAAACTTCTCCGATATTTCCTAATGTCAAGGAGATGACAGAGGATGAACCTGTCAAAAAACCTCCCTCTTCCAAGAAAAAGCACCGTGCTTCTAAAAAACTCCAGTACAAACTCCGGAAGAAAAAGTCAGCTGATCTCGCTGATGAAAACCTGGAAGTTGGAGATGTTAGTGGCACAAAGCCTACGGAAAAGAAATCTAAGGAAATCACTGCTCCGCCAATGACAGAACTGGAAGAGCAGGAACTATTACAAACTCCAGTGGGACCCAATGAACCCCCTGAGATGCTGGAAGCCAGGAGACAAGCTTTCCAACGGCAACAGCAACAACTGCTTAGATCTCGGCAACACCTCCAACAAACCCATAATGACATCAAAATTATGAAGGAGGAAATTGAGGAGTACGAGAGAAAGCACAGATCTGTCTTAAAACCTACAAGGTTACCCGGAATTACAAAACCGAAGAACTGCCGCCGAAAGAAAGGTTCTATAACCCATCTTGGCAAAAGCAGTTAAACGGCAAAGATGCTAAGGGCGAACCAATATACAAAACCGCAGCTGAAAATGCGGAAGCAGCGTTCGCCATCTTGAACAATGATCTGTACTCCAACGGGAAAAACTCCAAGGGGTGTATGCCTTCCTAGGAAAAGCATTACAGCAGCAACAGCGAGGACAAGAGCGATCTGGGAGGCTGCATGATAATTCCGCCCTCTTCAAAACTGTTACTTGCGCTGCTGGAGCACCTGGGCCGGAAGAACCCGGAGATTCGGATAAAAAAGAGGATCCGAGAAAGACAAGAAAAACCCCGACAACCGGGACGCAGCGTCTAGAACCGGACCTCATCTCCCGAAAGATGGATATAAACCACACGATCGGGAAGACAAACACCGGAACGACGGCAAAATAATGCCACCTCCGAGAAACCCAGCTGAAAAAGCTGGAAGATACGATACACCTCACAGGCGTGAAAGATCTCGGACACCGCCCAAAGATAAGGAAAGATACAGGAGCAGGACTCCACCTAATCCCAGGGCGTGACAACGGAAGAGATAGAGATAACCTCGGAAAAACGCGTCCGCGTAACAATGGGAAAGAAAGGAGTAGATCCCCTTCTGTCCATTCAGCCGGGAGATATTCTGCGCATATTGACAGAGCAGAAAAGGATGATCTATACTTTGGTCCTAAGTGTTTCACTGACAGGATCCGAAGGATAACCCTGCATTCTGGCTTTGCCAAAGTTGGTCCAACCTACCAAAAATATACCGGCAGTACAAACCCGGATACCTGGCTTTCAGATTACACAGCCGTCCAGATCAACAACGGGACAGACCTGGAAGCTGTCAAGTTTCTTCCCCTAATGTTGCTAGACGGAGCCAGAGATTGGATTAATGGTTTACCATCAAGAACTGTCGACAGTTGGATGATATGGCGAGAGTATTTACTCAGCATTTTCGAGGAACGTACAAACGCCCAAATAGCATCAATCAGCTAAACCGTTGCACCCAATTTGAAGACGAACCATACGTGGATTTCATCTCCAGATGGACTGCAATGAAGAATAGTTGCTCTGGGTAACTGACGTACAAGCAATGCATGCTTTCGTCAATGGCCTAAAACCCGGACTTGTACCGTTCATGGTTGGCTCCAAAAAGCACAAAGATCTCGGATCTATGCTTACAACCGCTAATGAGCATGCTGCAGCCGAAGACGATATCAGAGCAAGAGGAGGCAATATTGAGTCACTGATACTGGCCAAGAAAACACCTCGTTCTGATAAAAAAGGAACCCCGGAGTCAACAACAAAGCCCAAGGAGGTTAACTTAGCCTTTGGAGGAGAAAAAGGGAACAAGTGGAAAGGCCGCAGTCCGGATCCCATCAATTACACTCCTGAGGAATGGGAGAGAATTAAGTCGGAACCCTGCGTCCACCACTCTCAATTTGGGAAGCCAACCCACACGAACGCGCAATGCCGGCTAAACAAGCATATGAAAGGCAATGCAGGATCCGGAAATAAAGGGAAGGGCTCCAAGAGGAAACCTGCCAAACAAAAGCCAGAAGCTGAAAAAGAAGACAGTGAATCGGACACTGATGATAAAATCCAGGAACAACAGCGAAAAGGCGAACCCAAATTTCCGAGAGTTGACGGAGAAGCAATGCTAACTTTCCTAGCAACCCCGTCAGCAAAGGTGGCCAAAAGGACACTTCGAGAAATAAACGCGGTTGTTCCTGCAACCCCAAAATTCTTGAAGTATTCCAACACACCGATAATCTGGATCAGTCTGATCATCCCGGAAATATCCCTGAACCCGGCACACAAGCTCTTGTTGTAAGCCCTATTGTTCAAAACACTAGGCTAAGAAGTGCTGATGGACGGAGGATCCAGCATCAATATAATGTACCTACACTGAAGCACTTGAAGATATCCGAGTCCCAGCTCAATTACAGCAATATACGCTTCCATGGCATTGTCCCTGGCAGGCAAGCACGATCCCTAGGAGAAATCTCCCTAGATGTCACCTTCGGAGATAAAGATCACTTCCGGCAGGAAAAAGTATCCTTCGAAGTTGTGCCGTTCGAGAGCGTGTATCACGCAATACTCGGACGTCCGGCTTTCGCCAAGTTTATGGCAAGATCTTGCTACATCTACAACAAGCTGAAGATGCCAGGACCCAAAGGAGGAGTAATCACCATTGCCGGTGATTTCAAGCTGGCAAACGAGTTGGAGAAGCAAAACGCCCTTGCGCTCAAAGAGTTATAGCTCAGGAAGAACTGAAGGAGTTAGCCAAGGAGGTATCGCCGAAAGAAAATGCCGGCAGGAAAAGAAACTCGGAAGCCAACAGATAGCTTCAAGGCATCCGAGAATACAAGACAGGTAATCCTAGATCCCAAAGATCCGACAAAATTCGTCGTTGTAGGGACTGGGATGACCGACAAATAGGAAGGCGAGCTCATCAAGTTCCTCCGTGAGAACTGGGACATTTTTGCTTGGTGTCCAGCTGACATGCCAGGCGTACCCAGGGAACTTGCTGAGCACCAACTCAAGGTTATTCCCGGATCAAAACCCGTCAAACAAGGTCTCCGTCGATTTGACGGAAGAAGACGGAAGGCTATTGGCAAGGAAATTATCCGGCTTTTAGCAGCGGATTTCATCAAGGAGGTAATCCATACTGACTGGTCCGCAAATCCGGTATTAGTACCGAAGAAAGACACAACTGCACTCAGAATGTGTATAGATTACACAGGATTGAACAAGTTATGTCCGAAAGATAGGTTTGCGCTGCCGCGAATCGATCAAATAATAGATGCCACTGCAGCTCTGAGCTTTTATGCTTTTTGGATGCATACTCCGGGTACCACCAAATACGCATGAAAAAGGAAGATCAAATCAAGACTTCTTTTATAACCCCGTACGGGACGTATTACTACGTAACCATGCCTTTTGGCCTGAAGAACGCAGGTGCAACATACCAGCGTTGCATGCAACGTTGTTTGCATAGTCAGATTGGAAAAAACGTCCATGTTTACGTGGACGATATTGCTGTCGTAACCAAGGAAAAAGATACACTCCTTGAGGACTTGCGAGAAATCTTCGAAAACTTGCGCACTTACAAGATGAAGTTGAATCCATCTAAGTGCGTATTCGGGGTCCCCTCAGGAAAACTTCTAGGTTTCATCGTTTCTCACAGAGGAATAGAAATTAACCCGGAAAAGATAAAGGCAATCTCGAGCATCTCAGAACTTACGTATGAAAAAGATGTCCCAGAATTGCCAGGTTCCGCCACAGCCATAAAAAGATTTCTCAGTTGGCTGGGGGCTAAAACCTTACCATTTCGCAAAATGCTGGAAAAGTTTGACAAGGTCAAGTGGATTGCGGAAGCCTGGGAACACCTAGCAAGTTATGTCCCCTTCTGTACTTAGTTCAAATCTATGTAAACATCTTTTGAGATCATGAAATAAAGTTGTCGGAATGCTGTCATCCATGTTTCTTATAAGTGCAAAGTGTTTCCGCCTCATCTATTTCCCAATGATCTTACAAATTTCTCAATGTTAACCCGAATTGTGCTTGCGTACTCGGCGTTACATAACTGAATGATTTTTCAGCCTTTTAACGGCTAAAGGAAACTTGAATTGCCTGCGTGCCCAAGTTTCACTTAAAACTTTCCTTGTTTCTCTAAGTCTTATCTGATCGTGCGTATGCTGGGTTACTGGAACTAGTTAGTAAAAATGCCTTTAGCATGATTCATGTTTTCGAGTTTCAAAACTGCTTGGTTCGTCCCCAGTTACTCGGCATAACGATTCATAATGCTATTTGAGCCATTTCAAACACTAAGGACAGTTAAAGCATATACACCAGAGAACTTAGAAGATAAAGGAATGGTAAAATTCAAACAACTTGCAAAGTAATTTCATAGTTTAAACTGCAAAAGGCGGAATTTTCATTAATACATAAGAAGCATTACATTTTGGATTACAAATGAAAGAACAGTAATGCTCCTATTGTCTAAATCTTCTATCCAGGTTCCAGGTAACCCTTCAAGAATCCGACTCCTCCTCGCTGCTTTCTTCATCGGGAATCGGAGGAGCTTCTTCTTCTGGATAGTGGACGCCGACATTTACCATGGCGGCAATCTGGGTGGCGTGGCCCTTAACTTCACCAAAGATGGTGGATCGTTGTGCATCCGTGTATCCCTGAGGGACACCGGTGGCCACACGCCAGGATTTGGCACTAGGGTAGTGCATGCGCATAAGGCCTAAGGCCATACGCGCACCACCCCGTGCAGCGGAGCGGAGAACGGACTCCTTGGACTCCGCCACCTCCATGATGATACCCGGAAGTTTTTCAACTTCCGAGCACTCCCCAGATTTTTCGGGAAGAAACTTGCCTACCAACTGCGTTGCAGCAGCCTTCATCAAGTTCCATGTTTCCCCGAAAGCTCGGATGCCTGCAGCCCGAGCGCCATCTGGGGTGTCTCCTGTTTGATCCGATAAAGCATACAAAAGGTTAAGGAGACAAACAGAGAAAGCAAAACATGGAAAGATGAAGACAAGGGTAAAAATTTACCGATGAGTTTATCGATTTCCGAAACTTCCTCCAGGCGAAGGTTCAGAGCTTCAGTCAAATCCTGGATAGCGGATTTGTCTTTCTCCGCCTGCTCGGAAGCCTTGGAGTTAGCCACTCCAAGGGCCAGATTGCTGGCTTCCAGGTCTTTTTGAGCCTTCACAAGATTCTTGTGAAGCTCAATATTCTCATTGCGGAGAATCTCGGCGTTGCCGGAATCTTCCGCTGCTTGTTTAGCTTCAGCTAAAGCAGCTGAAAAAGCAAAGGGCAAATCCGAGTTGATCAATTTCCTCGAGAAGAAAACCACAACAAAGTTTTAAGTCGGAAATTTCAAAACGAAAAAGCCTACCTTTCGTTTCCGTCAAAGCAAGCTGAGACGATTCCAGCTCCGCCTCTCTCTCCTCAAGAATAGAAAGAAGACTTCGAACTTCTTTATTCTTGATAGTGAGCTTCCTGAAAACTTCCAGGTTTATGGCCTCGGAGGTTTGCTGAAACACAGCAAGGAAAAGTATGATTAATAAAAAACATCAAAGCAAAAAAAAAGCATGCATTTTGTTTAATGCTTGGGGGCTAGAGTTACATACCTGGCTCATGCGTTGCAAACCTGCTAAGTTTTCCCGGAATTCCTTCGCGTATTCCGCGAAATGACTTTCGGCCGCGTTCAAGCCATCATTTATAGCTTTAAAATCCTTGTCAAAGGTGGGGATTTCCTCGTCGAATGTCCGAGAAGATTTCCCCACCTCTGGAGCCGCCCTTTCCCTCGTGTCCGACTCGGGCACAACGGGCTGGCTGGGCTCTGGGGGCTTGGTGGTGGTGGTGGCAGTAAGTTCTTCCGCCATTGACTGCGGCGTATCCGGGGCGACGGCGGGAGATGGTTGGCTGCCTCGGTTGGAAGCAGCTTTGAGCTTTTTCAACTTCCTCGGCTTCAAGGTGGAGGGGGGCAAGCTAAAAACCGAAAACCCGGAAAATGTTAAAATACCGAAGATGGACGAAAAGGATCCCATAAAAGAAAAAACCCGGAAGAAAATAACCTGGACGTGGCGACGGGGATTCCGTCAAGGTCGATAATTTCATCCGAAGAAATTATCTTCTTGCGTTTGCGCCCACCAGTGGTGGCGGTACGCAGCGCATCCAGCTCGGCCTCGGAGGCTAACTCCGAGTCTGGAAGATCCACAAGCTGTTGAAAAAAACCAATCAGAATCGAAAGGTAGATTTTCCAGGAAGTGATATTATACCTAAATAACGGGAAATTTACCTTAGGCGCGGGATTGTCGGCCGTATACATTGGCCGACTCTCCGTGTATTGATCGCGTGAAGCGACCAACTGGTTGATGCGCCGCCTGAGCTCCTTTGCGGGCCAATCCTTGTCGGATGTCCGCATTGGATCCTTGGCTCCTGTGTATTCACACAGGAGACGGCCTCCGTGATTTGCCAGTGGCTGAATCCGCCTATTCAGCCAGCAAAAGACCGTGTCCATTCCGGTCAAAGGGGGTTTGGAGGAAGTGAGTTTGGCGATGCGCCTCTTGATCCTTAGTAGATCTGGAGGCAGAACCTGGACGGCCTCTGTAACCCAGTTATCCTGGGGAACAGCGGCGGAGTTCACAAAAGGTGGAACCCCGACGGCTTTTTTAGGAAAAGGCACGTCGGGGTGATAAAAGAAGGAACCCGTCCAGAATTTGACGGATTCCGAGGTTTTTATTTTGGGGAACCAATCCTCTCGGAATCTCCGAAGAGTAAAGGAAATGGTTCCGCAATTTGGGAGTGCGCCCTCCGAAGAGTTACGCTTAACCCCAAAGCAGTACAACCAAAAATCTAACCTAGGCTCTATTCCTAGGTAACCCTCGAATAAGGCCTGGAAGCCGGCCATATACAGAATGGAATTAGGAGGGAGATTATGAGGTTGGATGCTGTAGTGAGCTAGAACTTGGAGGAAGAAAGAAGAAGGGGGAAGCCCCATACCTCGCAGAAGGTGGGAGGCGAGAAGCACCCTTTCGCCTTCTTGTGGCGCGGGCTCGGTCTCCTCTTCCGGGAGCCGCCATTTCTTCTTCAAAACCAGGCCTTCCTTCTCCAAGTTGGGAAGAAGAGCTGGGGGAAGACTGCAGGCAATCCAGTTGCCTGCAGTCTCCTCTTCTTCATCTCCTCCAGCGGCGGCGGTGGTGGCGGCCTTCGCGGCGGCGAGCTGCTCGTCGAGGAGCTCCACCTTTCCTCCGCCGTTTCGGGAGCGAACGGCGGGGTTGATGCGGTCCTTGGTCCCGCAGCATCCGTGTTGGCGGAGATGTTCCCTCCGCCCGCTGTGGACGCCGAAGTTTTTTCCGGCTCGCCGCCGGCGCGCTTGGGCGACCCAAGTTGGGGGTCTAGATCGTTCAGGAGCTCGTCGACGGAGGCGCGAACGGGCGATGATTGCGGAGACGCCATCTTTCTCGGTGGCGTTGGTGCGTTCCGGCGTGGGAAGGGCTCGTCGGGGCAGGGAATTGTTCTCGCTCTCGAGCTCGTGTTCGCACCAATAGTGAAGGCAGTGAGGGAGTGAAGAAGGTTGATGAGGAGGAAGGAGACGGCTATTTATAGCCTGAAAACCCTCTAGATACGCGCCAACGGCTCTTTTGACCGTTGGATGTTTGACGCGTGTCGCTCGCCGGAAAATCCGGGAAACGGAACGACAGAGGAATGATGGCTATCTCCTCGTTTCTCGTGAGAATCTGTCAGAGATACGTTGCAGGGTTTCCCGCGTGAAACCAAGCGGCGATTGCGTCAGCATGATTAAAGCGCTGATGTCACGTGTTCATTTTCCGCGAAGGATCGCGAGAAGAAAAGCCGGATTTTCATAGTTCCGAGTTTTATGTTACCATCTCCTTTGAAAGGAAAGAAGAAAGAATCAAGACTGCTGAATCAAGTTTCCCGGGCAAAATGTATTTGACGAAAGGCGGAGTTTCAGAGTTTTGATCCTTCCTGGGGGCTACTGTCGGATATATACCGAATAGGGGTATAGAAGATGGTAGACAAAAGAGCTGGACTACCAGGGTGGCCTGCAAGGTAATGGACTTAGGTCCATTGGGCGGCCCAGTAGTCCGACGCGTAGAAGCCGGATTCTAGAAGAACCCGGATCACGGCCCGCGTGATCTGGCTTGGAGGAGAAGACGGATTCCTTACTTTCCAAGTTACAAGTTAAACGTAGTCTTCTAGGTTTCTGGTTCTGTAAGCCCTAATCCGGCTATTATATAAAGCCGGACGGGAGATAGATTTGATAAGTTCAATAAGTTCCTTTAGTCCAAGGTTCTAGGTTCTAGCTTAAGCCTTGCGCAACTCGCCGGGAAGTTCATCCTCGTCGAGTAGCTAGATCTATTCCCTTACATTGTAACCTTATTATACGGGCTTTAGTCCCTCATAGTGAGAAGTGCAGGAGTAGGTACGCCGTACTGTCGCGACGTACCGAACCTGGGTAAATCCCGTGTTCTGTGTTCACTACGCTATCCCGTTACCCCACGTCTCTACCGTAGTCTCATGGCACCCCAGTCTATGAAAACTACTACGATGTCTCGACAAGTGTGGAAAATGATGTTCGTTTGCAGTGAATGAAATGAGAATAGTGTTTGAAGTGAAAAAGGACAGTTTTTGCAGTAGGTTGTATTATCAGTGCAAAATAATGGACCGGGGTCCATAATTCACAAGTGGTGTCTCTCTATAACAGATAAATAACATGTTGGGTGAACAAATTAGAGCTGGACAATTCACAAAGAGAGAATGCATCGTAATGCACATACATGACACGATGACTATTATGATATTCATTTAGGCATCACAACATGATACATAGACCGTTATCCAACTACATCTATGACAATAATCCACCCTCAAGACATCATCCGAGCAAACTTTGGGTATTAAATTGCAAGCAACAGATTATTGCATTAAGTAAAGTGCGTAATGTAAACAACACAATTATCCTTAGACAAAGCATTCCTGTTTTACCCCTAGTGGCAACATCACATCCACAATCTTAGAAGTTCATGTCATTCTCCTAGAACTGGTGGTATGAACCCACTATCTAGCATAAATACTCTCTCTTGAAGTCACAAGCATGTACTTGGCTAGAGCATCTACTAGCAATGGAGAGCATGCAAGATCATAAATAACATATTCATCGGATCCCAGCAAACACTACATGTAGCATTACAATAAGATGATCTTGACCATGTTAGTCATCTCACAAGATCTAAACATGATGGTACAAAATTGGAGAGTACAACCATCTAGCTACTGCTATGAACCTGTAGTCCAAGGATGAACTACTCATGCATCACTCCTGAGGCAGTCATGGTGATGAAGAGCCCTCCGTTGATGATTCCCCTCTCCGGCAGGGTGTCGGGAAGAGTTTCAGAACTCTCCCAAACTAGCGTTGACGACGGCGTCAAGGGGGCCCACACCACCTGGCCGCACGGCCAAGAGTGGTGGGGCACCTCCCTATGGTGTGGCTGCCTCCCTAGCCCGCTTTGAGTCTTATTTGGACTCCGTGCATGTGACAGAAAAATAGGGATTTTGGCTTTTGTTCCGTCCAATTCCGAGAATATTACTAGAACAATTTTTCTGAAATACAAAAACAACAGAAAACGAGAATTGTCACTGGGAATCTTGTCAATAGATTGGTCCGAGAAAATGCATTAAAATGTTATGAAGTGTATAGAAAACATGTAGCAATTGACATAATATCAACATGGAACATCTGGAGACGTATTAGTAACTTTATAAATTAAGGATGGGTAACTTCATGTGTACTAGATTGGTAACTTTATAAGTATTGGGTGGTAACTCTATCAGTATTAGCCCGGTAGCTTTATCCATAAATGGTGTTAACTCCATGAGTACTAGACTGATAACGTTATCATAACTGGATATATGGGTAACTCTATCGGTAATATGTTGGTAACTTTACCAGTACTAGGTGGCTAACTCCATAGGCTCACGTGCAGCCGAGACTCTCAACCTGGTGGTCTGACGATAGTCGTCGCGCACCGACGAGTCCGACCGCACGACACGTGGAGAGAGAGGACTCTCGGCTTTCGGCCAACAACATATTTTGTCATCCCTCGACGATCTCTAGGCAACACAAAGGTGGGTCGAGACGGCGGCTCAGGCAGCGACGTTAGAAGAACCTTATCTAGACGCATGGCCCGCCGTCACAGAAACACACAACTCACAAATTGTCGTGGTAAAGTTCACAGTCCACGAACAAGAACACTTATAAGCCAATTGCCCACGAACGGGACCAAATCTATTAAATATTGCATGCTCAAGTGAACTTAAGTTGTTCGCTAGTTACCTTTAATCTACGTATAAGACCGACTCAATGAATAGTGCGTGTATAAAGTGCTAGCAGATAGCTAGCTGACTTTTATTTGTCACCTTTAAATTAGGCAGGACCACCTTGCAACCAAGTTGATAGGAGAGCACAAGGGCGAAAGAGTAAAAGCCTCTTAGAAAGCGAAAAAGGTGTTTTTGATCCTGAGCTCCAATGCTCTCGTCACTTTAAAAAATTCAAAAAATATATTTTACGGTTTCAAATAAATAAAAGAATCATGCAAGTCCTCCATGATTCATACTAGAATCGTGCAAAAAATTCTTTATATTCTACTCTACACAAAAATGACAAAATTTGTAGTTAACACTATGCATTGTAACTATAACGAGGTCTGTGAATTTGTCATTTTTATGTAGGTCAAAATATAAAGAATTTCACATTGTAATTTTCACGTATATATGATACATAATCGAGAAAATGCACGATTGTTTTCAGAATTTTTTTAAACTTTCAAATATATTTTTTAATTTTTTTGAAGTGGCAGAAGCACCGAAACCCGAGAGCAAGTAACCTCCACTCCTTAGAAAACGTTATCTATATAATGATGAGTACGTAAGTTCGAATTCCACTCTCTGCATGTCTGCACGTGGGCGAACCATTCAACGCGAGATCGACGGCTCGCGACGCGCCCTACGCGTAAGGGTGACTTCTTTTGGGCTTATAGGATGGCTTATAGGTCCCAGGTAGCAGAAACTCAAAAGAAGTCCCCGGCTTAAACTGGGCTTATTTTCACCGAGAAGTCTAACTCTAGTGCAATTGGAGAAACTGGTCCAGAGCAGTTTCCCGCAGAAGGTGTGCTAAAAACCGAAGCGGTATATTGATATGCCTCTGTTCTCATTCTTATTTACGGAGCGATGCCACCGCTACTCGTTCGCTCACGCACGCGTACAGAGCAAGGAGTGTCTGGCGAGATGTCTACGTCCACTCGTGACTCGTGCACGTGCCTGGCCGGCGAGGTGTGTTGATCGATCAAATCCGTAGCTAGTTAGCCACGTACATATCAATTAGCTAAGCCATGTTCTCTACACGATCGGACAAACAATCTTGGTTATCGAATACAAATAATATGTGCATGGATTTAAATGAGCGTACATGTATTTACCTTTAAGTATTTTTCTTATTAGGCATTGATTTAAAGTAACACGTATATATATATTTAAGGGACAGAATAGACAATACACAACGCAACATAGAAAATAAGCCAAAACTTTGGAATATCAAAAGAAGTCTCCCAATTAGTTTCTACTAGCTTCTCCCCACAATTATTTGTCCCCACCGAAACCCATAAGCCAGCTTATGCACAAGCATACAGGGCGCCCTGAACATAGATTTTCCGAAATTATGTCCCATTGGAAAATTAAAACGACGTGCCAAGCGGGGCTTTAGGGGTATACCATTTTTTTTCTTGCCATTCGCCTTAGGGGTATACTTATAGGCTCACGGTTGTCCCCCTCCAAGCCCTAAGATCGATACGGCGCGTTTCCTTACTCTGAACCAGATCGATGGAGGTAGCATGTGAGGATCATATTAGCCGTCTTCCCGACTGCTTGCTGCGCAACATCATCTCCCTCCTCCCGATTAAGGACGCAGCCCGCACCATGCAACTCTCCCACCGCTGGCACCCGATCTGACCGTCAGTACCGCTCGACCTCGACCTCGACCACCGCGACACCGATATCCCCTCCAACGCCCACTCCATCTCAGGTATCCTTTCCTCCCACGACGCAGGGGCGCATATCCGGCGCTTCCAAGTAACCACCCGTGTTGACGAGACAACCGCTGGCTGGCTACAAACCCTAGGGCAGAGGCACCTTGACGGTAGCTTTGTCTTGAGTTTCGGCGTCAATGGCGCACGCCAGCTGCTTTCCCTTGACTTACTGGCAGCGTGGGATCTCCGGTATTTGGATCTCTATAGGTGCCGCCTCGTTGACCCTCGTCCTCGAGCGCCTTTGGCCCTCAATCACCTGCATAGCTTGAAACTGGCTGACGTGAAGGTCTCCGAGACATCCTTACACTGTATGATTGCCGGCTGCTCGGCCCTCCGGGAGCTACGCCTCATGAGAGTCCAGGGGATCCGCCGCTTTGTGTTGGAATTTTATATGGGCCAATTATATGGGCTCACATGTCTAGCCCACTAAGCCCACTAAAATCCTGAAAGTGTCATGGCCCATTCATGAATAATGAGTGGAGTGAGTGGGACTAAACTTTAGTCCCACATTGCTAGTTTGGAGAGAGTGGAACCACCTTATAAGGTGAGCCATTCTAGCTCATGTATGAGTAGGCAAAGCAAGAGGAGAGGTGTGCCACACGCGCGCTCCTCCTCCGCCGCCCGCCTCGCCACGCCTCGCCTCGCCTCGTCACGACGCGCCGCGGGTTGCGGGAATGAGCCGAGCCGAGAGCGTTTATTTTGTCGGTCGGGAAAAACTTAATGAGTCATTACCAATCAAGTCTTCTCCATCCCTCCTTTCGGCGTGCACCGCGAGAAGGGACAGCAGGCCTCCGGAACCCCGCCTCTTGTGATCCTGTACGGGAGAGGGGCGATCAGGTTTTTGGGGAGCGCACTCGCGCGACTGCTGACGGCGACTACTTCCCCAACGACAACTTCTTCCCCGACCTCGGCAGCCTCTTCATCAACGACACCGGGGACAACAACAATGGCGGTGCCGCTACCGCTCCATCGTACGTATCTCTCTCTCATCTATATGAGATGTTACTGGAATTCGTATGTCTAGTTCTTGCAATAGATTGTATCAATCTGTCTACTGTACTAGATCTAGATATTTGCATGATTAGTGTACTTGCTGCTGTCACAATTTATCTGATGTTATTTCGAATTAAATTATGTGCTAAATTGCTAATATATTCATCAATCCAAAAACCTGATTATAGGCAATTTCTTGCACCTGCGCCGTCTGTCATTGCGGCGACAAGGCCAATCCCTTTCAAGGGTGTGGACTATAAGAGGTGGCGCACGAGAGCAGTGCTATGGTTTCAAACCTTGCGCTGCTATGCGGCCACCAAGGGCAAGCCTGAGGGCGATCTCAATCCAGCACAGCTGGAGGCCTTTGAGAATATGGACACTATGTTTAAAAGTGCCCTCCTCGGTATAATTGATGATTCCATTGTGGATCCATACATGTCGTTTGATAACGGCAAGGATATGTGGGCTGCACTCGAGACAGGAGTTTTCCGTTATGGACCTCATCGGATCTCTTGATGTGGAAGAGAATGCGAGAGTAAAGGATACACGTGCTCGGGTTGCTGAGGTAGGTTCTTCTGCTCATGTGGTACAGAAGAAACATTACCCGCCCAACAAGCCTAAATATAACAAGAAGAAATCCGAGGGTAAAGGCAAGCCCGATGGCAAGTTTAAGCCGTCGCACTCTACCAACTTCAAGAAGAGAAAGGGGTCATGTCACGTTTGCGGTGAACTGACCCATTGGGCTCCAAAGTGCCCTAAGCGTTATGAGCTGCAGCAGCAAGAGAACAGCGGCAAGACCGCTAATGTTGTCATGGCTGACATTGAGATGAACGACTCTGGGTACGGTATAGTTCCCACTATTCTTTCAGTTTGTCATTCACCTGAATGGTTAATTGACACAGGTGCCAATGTACATGTTTGTGCTGATGCTTCTATGTTCTCTTCTTATCAGGTCACAGGGACTTCCCCCGTGCTGATGGGGAACGGGTCACATGCAACTGTTCGTGGTGTTGGTACGGTCGATCTGAAGTTTACTTCGGGGAAGATCGTGCGACTGAAGAACGTTCATCATGTGCCCTCCATCAATAAAAATCTCGTCAGCGGCTCACGTTATGTCGAGATGGTTTTAAGTTGGTTTTCAAGTCTATAAAGTTGTAATTTCCAAGTATGGACAATTTATTGGTAAAGGCTATGAGTGCGGAGGCTTGTTCCGCTTATCCTTGTCAGATATTTGCACCAAAGTTATTAATAATGTTTGCCACGATAATGATTGTGATGTTTGGCATTCACGATTTTGTCATATTAATTTTGGTTGCATGACGCGGTTAGCAAATATGAGTTTAATTCCGAAATTCGGTACTATTAAAGGTTCCAAATGTCAAGTGTGTGTTCAAGCTAAGCAACCTCGCAAATCTCATAAGACTGTGGAGGCGAGAGACTTGGCACCACTAGAACTTATACATTCTGATCTTTGTGAGATGAATGGCGTATTGACAAAAGGTGGAAAGAAATATTTTATGACACTTATTGATGACTCCACTAGATATTGTTATGTGTATCTTCTGAAATCTAAAGATGAAGCTTTAACTTATTTCAAGAACTATAAGGCCGAAGCAGAGAACCAACTTGATCGTAAAATTAAACGGCTTAGGTCTGATCGTGGTGGAGAGTATTTTTCCAACGAGTTTAATTCTTTTTGTGCTGAACACGGTATTATTCATGAGAGGACGCCTCCCTACTCACCTCAGTCAAATGGGGTGGCTGAAAGAAAGAACCGAACGCTGTCTGATTTGGTTAACGCCATGTTAGACACTTCGGGTCTCTCCAAGGCATGGTGGGGGGAGGCGCTAATGACTGCATGTCATGTCCTAAACCGAGTTCCCACAAAGAATAAAACCATTACTCCATTTGAGGAATGGGAAAGGAAAAGGTTAAAACTCTCCTACCTACGTACTTGGGGTTGTTTGGCGAAAGTCAATATACCAATTCCCAAGAAGCGCAAGCTTGGACCTAAAACCGTAGATTGTGTCCTTCTGGGCTATGCTTTTAATAGCATTGGTTATAGATTCTTGATAGTAAAATCTGAGGTATCCGACATGCATGTTGGTACGATTATGGAGTCGAATGATGCGACTTTCTTTGAGAACATATTTCCTATGAAGGATATGTCTAGCTCATCAAATCGAGAAACCTATTTCATCTAGTCAGGAATTAGCTGAGATTCCTGAATCCACCATTCCGATAGAACACGTTGAGAATCCCGAGGAGGATGAGAATGAAGTTCCTGTAAGGAGCAAGAGACAGAGGACTGCAAAGTCCTTTGGTAATGATTTCATTGTGTACCTCGTGGATGACACAAACAAGACTATTTCAGAAGCCTATGCGTCTCTTGATGCTGACTACTGGAAGGAGGTTGTTCGTTGCGAGATGGATTCCATCTTGGCTAACGGAACCTGGGAAATCACTGATCGTCCTTATGGGTGTAAACCTGTAGGATGTAAGTGGGTGTTCAAGAAAAAGCTTAGGCCTGATGGTACAATTGAAAAGTACAAGGCAAGGCTTGTGGCCAAGGGTTATACCCAGAAAGAAGGTGAAGACTTCTTTGATACTTACTCACCTGTGGCTAGACTGACCACCATTCGTGTGCTACTCTCACTGGCTGCCTTGCACGGTCTTCTCGTTCATCAAATGGACGTTAAGACGGCTTTCCTTAATGGAGAGTTGGACGAGGAAATTTACATGGAGCAGCCAGATGGTTTCGTAGTACCCGGTCAGGAAGGCAAGGTGTGTAAGTTATTGAAGTCATTATACGGCCTCCAAGCACCTAAGCAATGGCACGAGAAGTTTGAAAGGACTTTGACTGCTGAAGGCTTTGTTGTAAACGAAGCTGATAAATGTGTGTACTATCGCCATGGTGGGGGCGAGGGAGTTATTCTATGTCTATACGTTGATGACATATTGATCTTTGGGACCAATCTTGATTTAATCAAGGAAGTTAAGGATTTCTTATCTCGCTGTTTTGAGATGAAGGATCTAGGAGTAGCTGATGTTATCTTGAATATCAAGCTGTTGAGAGTTGATAATGGTGGGATCACACTGCTTCAATCTCACTATGTGGAAAAGGTCTTGAGTCGCTTCGGGTATAGTGACTGCAAGGCTTCTTCAACTCCATATGATGCTAGTTTGTTGCTTCGAAAGAATCAACGGATTACTAGAGATCAACTGAGATATTCTCAGATTATAGGCTCGCTTATGTATTTGGCGAGTGCCACGAGGCCTGACATCTCTTTTGCTGTGAGCAAATTGAGCCGGTTTGTTTCCAATCCGGGAGATGATCATTGGCGTGCGCTTGAGAGAGTTATGCGCTATTTAAAAGACACTGCGAGCTATGGAATTCACTATACCGGAAACCCGAGGGTTCTGGAAGGATATAGTGATTCTAATTGGATATCTGATGCTGATGAGCTTAAGGCCACTAGTGGTTATGTTTTTACACTTGTGGTGGCGCTGTTTCCTGGAAGTCTTGCAGCAGACATTTTAACGAGGTCAACTATGGAAGCAGAACTCGCAGCACTAGACACAGCCACTCTTGAGGCAGAGTGGCTTCGTGAGCTCTTGATGGACTTGCCTATGGTTGAAAAACCAATACCCGCAATCCTAATGAACTGTGATCGTCAAAGTGAACAGTTCTAAGGATAATGCAAAGTCATCAAGACATGTGAAGAGGAGATTAAAATCTGTCAGGAAATTGAAGAACTCCGGAGTTATTGCGTTGGATTATATCCAAACATCTATGAACTTGGAAGATCCCTTCACAAAGGGTTTATCACGGAATGTGATAGATAATGCATCGAGGGAGATGGGTTTGAGACCCACGTTATGAGTTGCCCACAGTGGTAACCCACTCTATGTGATCGGAGATCCCGTGAATTAGAAGTGGGAGACAAGCTGTTGGTCGGCTGAGAGGAGAGTATCCTTATATTTTATTCCACTCCATAAAAGATGCAATACTCTCCTGATCTGTATGGTAGGTTGACATTTGTCTTAATGTGTTCCAAGTGGCTTATTTATATAAGCAGAGATGTGTCCTACAGAACATCTCCTGAGGAACTCACCTATATGAGTCTGACTGTCAAACGTCGCAGTCTATGAGAATCGGGTGCTCTCTAATAGACTCATGAAAGGTCTTCGGAGTATGACGCATACGCTCCAAACCGCGGGGAAGCCTTGCGGCAGCCTAGTATCGGTTCAGATGTTATGTGAAACTGGTATCACAGCAAACTTGTAGTTCAAGGCGTAGTCCACTATTCAAGTTGTGAACTAGTGTAGCATGATGTTCTAAGTGGAAGTTCAACTTAACAGTCTCCACTAACACCGGTATATAAACAATGTTTTGGAACAGAGTTTATGAAATATGTTAATGACACTTTGTGGGGGATTGTTGGAATTTTATATGGGCCAATTATATGGGCTCACATTTCTAGCCCACTAAGCCCACTAAAATACTGAAAGTGTCATGGCCCATTCATGAATAATGAGTGGAGTGAGTGGGACTAAATTTTAGTCCCACATTGCTAGTTTGGAGAGAGTGGAACCACCTTATAAGATGAGCCATTCTAGCTCATGTATGAGTAGGCAAGGCAAGAGGAGAGGTGTGCCACACGCGCGCTCCTCCTCGCCACGCCTCGCCTTGTCACGACACGTCACGACGCGCCGCGGGTTGCGGGAATGAGCCGAGCCGAGAGCATTTATTTTGTCGGTCGGGAAAAACTTAATGAGTCATTAATTTGGTATTTAACGGACGCGTTAATTCCAAAACCTTCCGTTTCCTTTCTGGATCGTGGAGCCGAACCGACTCACACGTGGGGTTACGCCCACGTCTCTCCCAGCCCGCATATAAATACGCGCATACGGTAAACCCTAGCCGCCACTTCGTCATATGGTTTCGCACCACCGTTCCAGAACACTGCGCCGCCAATCAAGTCTTCTCCATCCCTCCTTTCGGCGTGCACCACGAGAAGAGACAGCAGGCCTCCGGAACCCCGCCTCTTGTGATCCTGTACGGGAGAGAGGCGATCAGGTTTTTGGGGAGTGCACTCGCGCGACTGCTGACGGCGACTACTTCCCCAACGACGACTTCTTCCCCGACCTCGGCAACCTCTTCATCAACGACACCGGGGACAACAACAATGGCGGTGCCGCTACCGCTCCATCGTACATATCTCTCTCTCATCTGTATGAGATGTTACTGGAATTCGTATGTCTAGTTCTTGCAATAGATTGTATCAATCTGTCTACTGTACTAAATCTAGATATTTGCATGATTATTGTACTTGCTGCTGTCGCAATTTATCTCATGTTATTTCGAATTAAATTATGTGCTAAATTGCTAATATATTCATCAATTTGTGCCCCACTCCCGGACGCTAGCTGTAGTGCACTTGGTGTATCTGTACGTCCCACTTGACGAGATATCCTTCAGGGACACGCCCAATGTTGATATTATCTTGCTCGGGTACGTCAACGTGTGGCGGCTGTATCCCAACATCATCAACGAAGCTGGCCTGCCCTCTAAAATCCCAACTATTCACCTCGCACTTCCGTTGCTGGATCCGCTCAGATATAAAGTTATGCCTAAGAGTTCCATACCCATTGTCACCATCCTCGTTCTCAGCATCAAGTTCATTGATTGCCAGGAACTAAGCAGAGCTGCTGGTATGTTAAGCTTATTCCCATCTTTGCAGCACCTCCGGATTTGGTGCCTCAACTTCGATTCCGAGGCTAAGTTGGATGCCTTTGGATCATGGCTACCGCCAGCAGCAGCTAGTACAATTATCTGCCTATGCAAGCATCTCAAACATGTGCGTTTGCTAGGGTATTGTGGCAGCAGTGGGGAGCAACAGTAAACAGTTTGCAAGGTTTCTTATGGCTGGAGCAAAAGTATCTGATGGACATGCAAATTATTCATGCTATGAACTGGAGCCGTCGGTGTATCGATAGTCAGACAAAGTTCATGTGTTCGCACGGTAAAGCCTCGTCTAGAGCTCAAGTCAACTTTATGCGGAGCGACAACATAGACAACGGCCGAAAGAAAGTTGACAGGTCTATGCGACAAGCTCTTTGTATTTGATTGCATCTATCCTATAAAGGCTCAGGGCTACTCCGGCCACCACAGCCGTTTCGCGCGACACACATCTGCGATTTTAACGCTTTTCTACGTGTCCTCTGCTTACTCCACTCGCTGACCACTGGGCCGTGCCTGCGTGGGTCCCTTAAAGCTGTAGAGTGACCCGCTACCCTATCCAGGCGACCTCGCCTCCAACCCGCACGCCTTCGCGACTGGCCCTCTCGGAAAGGGAAAATCTAGATCGAGCATCGCGCCCTTGCTGCCACCTCCCTTGCCCGCACCAGCGCCTCCGCCCACGCCGCCACCCAGTCATGCAGCCCGCACCCTTGGCGGACCTGGTGGAGCTCGTCGCCACGGGAAGGAGCAAGAGTGCCAGCTACAGGCGGCCAACATTGGTGGACCTGCTGGTCGGGGGCCGACGGCTGAGGAAGAGGTGAGGTCCACCGTCATCTCCTCCAGCTGCTCGTCTACTCCACCGCCACCCAGAGTCGCCTCCGCGCATGTGAAGCTTCGTCGGGCCAGGTGGATAGAGGCGCTCGGTCACGGGCTCGCGTCGCCGGCCGGCTTTCAGGGACGCCATCGCCGGTGGTGCACGTGAAGAGAGGAAGACGACTTGCAGATGTCGTGGGCCGTCATCGACAGATTTCCGGCGGGCAGGCAACGACCGGACCAGGCAAGGACATGCCCTCCCCTTTCTCATTCTCTCCTACTGCCCCTCGTTTTCCTCCTCTGCCTCTGCCGTAGCCTGGAGCGGCGATAAACCCCATGGCCCCTGCTTGGGGAGAGGCGGCCGTGGTCGATGCAGATGACGCGGGGGTTAGCCTCCCCTCGATCCTTTTTCAGTTCTTCCCCTCCGCTTCTGATCTCTCTCATGTGTGCTCCGAATCTCAACAGTACTAGCAACCGGTGATAGAATGAAGAGGAGGGCCAGTCTGCGTGCAATATCGAGATGCCCTATGCTTCTGTTGTGTGAGCTCCTCCTTCCTATCATTCCGCAGCTACGGTTTGGGTAGATGGGAGATTCTGAGACTGATTTCATGTTTCTATTTCATTTTATTTTGTAAATTTTGCTGCTCCAGATGTTGTGGAAGATGAGTTATTGGTGCTAAGAGACCATCGTTGGATCTCGAGAGTCAGACAGCAGCCACCTCTGCCGGTACTCGGTCACCAGTGAAATTGACTAGATAGTCCCAATAAGAAGATGGATTTTGGGTTATGCTTTCCATGATCGCCTACTGTGTTGCCTGCAGCCATTAATAGGTACTTCTGTCCTGAGTCTTAGTTGATGTGTGAGTCAATATCCACCACAAAATTATACAGGTGTAGTTTTTCTATTGTTATGCAATGCAAGTATGTGTTCTGGGAGTCAAATCGTGTGGAGCTGCCCCTTACCGGTCAGAGTAGGGCATTGACGCTGGCAAACTCCGCTTTGGTAGCTACCTGAGTTCAGATGTAAAACTTGTTTGCTACTTTTAGAGTATATTATACTCTGCTTACTCCACTCGCTGACCACTGGGCCGTGCCTGCGTGGGTCCCTTAAAGCTGTAGAGTGACCCGCTACCCTATCCAGGCGACCTCGCCTCCAACCCGCACGCCTTCGCGACTGGCCCTCTCGGAAAGGGAAAATCTAGATCGAGCATCGCGCCCTTGCTGCCACCTCCCTTGCCCGCACCAGCGCCTCCGCCCACGCCGCCACCCAGTCATGCAGCCCGCACCCTTGGCGGACCTGGTGGAGCAGCTCGTCGCCACGGGGAAGGAGCAAGAGTGCCAGCTACAGGCGGCCAACATTGGTGGACCTGCTGGTCGGGGGCCGACGGCTGAGGAAGAGGTGAGGTCCACCGTCATCTCCTCCAGCTGCTCGTCTACTCCACCGCCACCCAGAGTCGCCTCCGCGCATGTGAAGCTTCGTCGGGCCAGGTGGATAGAGGCGCTCGGTCACGGGCTCGCGTCGCCGGCCGGCTTTCAGGGACGCCATCGCCGGTGGTGCACGTGAAGAGAGGAAGACGACTTGCAGATGTCGTGGGCCGTCATCGACAGATTTCCGGCGGGCAGGCAACGACCGGACCAGGCAAGGACATGCCCTCCCCTTTCTCATTCTCTCCTACTGCCCCTCGTTTTCCTCCTCTGCCTCTGCCGTAGCCTGGAGCGGCGATAAACCCCATGGCCCCTGCTTGGGGAGAGGCGGCCGTGGTCGATGCAGATGACGCGGGGGTTAGCCTCCCCTCGATCCTTTTTCAGTTCTTCCCCTCCGCTTCTGATCTCTCTCATGTGTGCTCCGAATCTCAACAGTACTAGCAACCGGTGATAGAATGAAGAGGAGGGCCAGTCTGCGTGCAATATCGAGATGCCCTATGCTTCTGCTGTTGTGTGAGCTCCTCCTTCCTATCATTCCGCAGCTACGGTTTGGGTAGATGGGAGATTCTGAGACTGATTTCATGTTTCTATTTCATTTTATTTTGTAAATTTTGCTGCTCCAGATGTTGTGGAAGATGAGTTATTGGTGCTAAGAGACCATCGTTGGATCTCGAGAGTCAGACAGCAGCCACCTCTGCCGGTACTCGGTCACCAGTGAAATTGACTAGATAGTCCCAATAAGAAGATGGATTTTGGGTTATGCTTTCCATGATCGCCTACTGTGTTGCCTGCAGCCATTAATAGGTACTTCTGTCCTGAGTCTTAGTTGATGTGTGAGTCAATATCCACCACAAAATTATACAGGTGTAGTTTTTCTATTGTTATGCAATGCAAGTATGTGTTCTGGGAGTCAAATCGTGTGGAGCTGCCCCTTACCGGTCAGAGTAGGGCATTGACGCTGGCAAACTCCGCTTTGGAGCTACCTGAGTTCAGATGTAAAACTTGTTTGCTACTTTTAGAGTATATTATACTCATTCATGTTTGATTTTTGGAGTAGTGTTCTAAATATGATAGATAATTGTGTCGTTATTGGTATTTTAAATTCTGACCTCATGTGCATCGGCCTGAAGCAAGCCCCATTGCTTACTATTCTCTAAGTAATTTTTAGACACGTTTCACCTCACTTCAAATTTCAATTTAGTGTTTACATTGTGCTTATGGCTTAAACCCTATATAATTGCAACATTGTCATGCAGTTCATGATTTATTGACCAGTACCACTGTCGGACGACTCTTGCCGCCTTGCTCTGGTCTGTGCCACTAGCCTTCACTTTTATCCGACATGTACCGTCAACACCGTGTACACGTGGTGCTGCCGTGCTGCTCCTAGTCATTTGCATGGTATGATTCTTTTGAACTTTTCTTTGTGCCTACCGGAATGTTCTTTTCCCTTTTCGTATCATCTTATGTGTTTGTAGCTGAAGTTTTATTTCTTCTATCAAAGGTAAGACATGTTCTTATTTGGCGTGATTTTTTTTGGTTTCAGGAGAGTGGCAAAATCGGTTGCAAGGATCATTGCTCTTGCTTTGGACCTCGATATAGACTTATTTGATACACCTGAAATGCTTGGTGATCCTATAGCCACATTAAGGCTTCGTGCACTATGAATATGGGCAGGAAACATGTCATGCCTTTGCATCAAATAAAATTTATTTAGCAAGAATCATGACGAGTTCTTCCATTTGATGTTATTTTGGTTATCAGGTAAAGTGTCAAATCTTTCAAAGGGAGTGTATGGAGATGTGCACATTCGGATTATGGCCTAATCACTCTCTTAGCAACAGATTTTATGCAAGGGCATTGAGTATATTTTGAATCCGTTATTTTTATTTTTCTGCACTTCAGTTTAAATTCCTTACTGATTTTTTTTCTTCTCTTCCGGTATGTTGGTTTTCCTCTTTAGTTGTCCGGGTACTGTCAAACTTTAGCAAGCTGAGGCAAGAAGATGTTCCAAGAAAAGATTATGTCGATCAGTTCAAAGCTGATGTGATGGCGTACTATGGATACAATGAGTTTCTCATTGAAGCATTTGTCGAGGTGAGCTTCCTATCTCAAGCAGCGATTGTGTGAAATCTTCACTGTGTTGTTTCTTCCAGTTGAGTTACGGTGATCCATCTTTCTTAGATCAGTAATTGCAAATTGTCTTTGGCATGCTTGTTAAGAAAGTTATCACAATTTAGTTGATGTTCTCGTTAACATTCTTTTGTGCTATAGTTGTGCAGATGTTCCCAGCTGTTGAGGTTGTTGAGTTACTTGAATAATTTGAGAAAAGACCACCTGAGTGCAGATGTTCCCAGCTGTTGAGGTTGTTTTATTCATCTGTCGTACATGAATAATATATGCAAATGAGCTCAATGAGAAAAGACCACCTGAGTGCAGATGCTCCTCAGACTATTGGGAAACGTACATCGCCTGGGTATTACAAATACCATAGTTTGTAACTATGATGATATTGCTGACCATAGAATAGATGAACTGTAGACACATAACTGTACATCAGGAGATTGCGCCTGGAGAATCAAAGATGGATATCAAGTTCCCAGTGTGAATGGGACCATGTGTGACTGTCTGAATGGTGCAGCCAAGTGAAATTTTAAGTTTCTAACATGATCTCAGCATGTTCTATTTGTTTGTTTCTGAATCTAAAAATGTGTGCTCCCACTTTGAATTAGAATGTTATTCCTGCTTTGAATTGGGGCAACACTTGTTGTATTGGTCATCTGGAAAACTGCGAGACCCTACCTTATGTAGTATTGAGATTTCATATAACTTCTTACTGTACTTTGACATGCTACTGTGATTCTGTTCTATACTCCCACGGAAGATTTTTCTGTTCTATACTCCCACGGAAGATTTATTGTTTTAGTGAGTGAAATATATGCGGTCAATCTCATGAGTTCATCTGGACCTGGAAAAATAGGATCCTTGTGGTACCAATACTGCATACAACTCCATGTGTTAGATTCCTTCCATAACCCCCTTCATCAGATAATATAATAATTTAAATGTTACATTTCTCTTCTCGTGGAGACAAATAGGGACATAATTCTGGTACCAATACTGCATCTGAGTATATTGGTTGTAATAATAACAATTTATATTATTGGACGGAGAGATAATGTTACATTTGTCTTCTCGTGGAGACAAATAGGGACATAATTCTGGTATTCTTCAAAGAAGAGTGACATAATTCTGGTAACTGTGCTAATCGGTACAGCAGGAAATTGCTCTTTTGTACTCGTGTTTGTAGCTTCTGTTTTCTATCTATGGATTGTCAATTTTGATTTTAGATTGTGCTTTCATCATGTATTGCAATACTATAATTTACAAGTTTTTTCATTTTGTAACCAATCTGGAATAAGTCGGACTTCCTTGCGCCATTTGGCGCAACGGGTCATCTAGTGTTAATTAATGTGTCCTATATATGAGGACTCTCACATTGCACGCACGTCTTCCTTAATGCAAATTGGCAGAACATGTTGTAGCTCATAAGGACATCTCCAACGGGGCTGCTCATTTGCCCCGGACGGGCCGGATTTGAGCAGCCCCAGACAAAACAAGGCCCCAACGGGGCTGCTCATCTCAGGCCTGGGTCCGTTTTTTGTCCGAGGCTGCTCAAATCCAGACCAAATTTGGTCTGGAAATGAGCATCCGCGGACAGGTCCACGGACGTGTTTCTGTCCAAAACTCCCCCCGGCTGGCCCACTTCGTCTCTCTCTCTCTAAAACTAGCACTAGTACTACCCGAGGCCACGGCCGCCGGCACAGCGGCACGACGAGGGAAGCCAGCGCGCCCCCGATGTGGTCTCCGCCCTCTACCGCCGCGACGCGCACCAGCGAGTTGGTCTCCGCCCTCTACCTCGCGTCGGCACAGCTCGGCCAGCGCGCTGTGGGCGAGCGCGGGCGGCCGGCGAGCGCGGCGGGCGAGGCGGGCGGCCGCGGCGGGCGAGCTCGGGCAGCGCGCTGTGGGCGGACCATGCTCTGGGAGGAGCTAGCCGTGCCGGACCGCCGCTCCTTCCTCTGGCCAGTGCCCCATCGACCCTGACACCGGCGGATGCGAGCGGGGGCGGGCGGCCGCTGGTGCCTCGCCATGCTCTGCCTCGAATAGGCGAACTCGGTGTGCGCGCGCGGCGTCGCTCGACCATGTCGACGCGCTCCGCGAGCTGGGCGCTGCTGCAGACAGGCCACGGCCGCTCGGCTCACCGCTCGACGGGCGCTCACGGCGACGGCCTCGGTGCTCCGCGCCTGGCCGTGTGATTCGTGTCTCGGCGCGTCCATGAACTCGCTCGTCTCGGCGCCGGGCCACTGCACCAGTACGTACTGCGCTTTGGTTAGCTAGCAGCTGGTTGCTGAGCATTGCCCAGTAGTGCCCATGAACTGATCGATCACCCATACTTCTCTGCTCGCTCTCTGGTGACCACTGCCCGCTCAGCTCCGGCCACCGGTTCTTCCCGGGCAAGCTCGCGCGCGGAGGCATTTGATCCCACGCGTCGGGGTCATGGGCTCATGGCACCCGCATCGCGCCAGTTTTTCCTGGCTTCCCCGGCCGAGGCAGGTTCTCTCGCACTCACATGCGTGGCTGTCTCGGCGGCCTGCAGCGGGGACGCGGGGGAAGCGCTCGCGGTCATTGCGCCGGCGCTCGCCTCGGGCTCCAGCCGCATGTACGCGGTGACCGTGCTCAACAACCCGTCGTTCTCGGTGACGTTCCCCACGGCCGGCGGCAAGGAGAAGCACACCTCACGTCGACTGAACGGGAGGATGCCCGCGTCGCGCCCGGATGCCACGAACGGCCACAGCCTGGAACTAGTCCGCTCGAAAGTAAGCACCCCCGTTGGGTGCACCTCCAAAAACACATGTCCGCCGCTCCCGGACGGCTGCTCAAAAAGACAATTTGCGGACCAAATTGGTCCGCAAATGAGCAGCCCCGCTGGAGATGTCCTAAGGTCTCTATTGTGATCCTTTCACCTTCACCCGTGTCTCTATCCATTTCTAGGTCACATTTTACTACTGCTATCAACCTACACTTTGACTAAATGATCACATGTCCTTGTATTCTTTCTCTCGCGCAAGATCGTCTCTAATTCAAAACTATAATTATCATGCAATTTTACTAAATTCAAAAGATAATTCAAGATACAACCAAATGTAGAATCTATAATTCTTACTATTCTGCCATGGTAATAGCAACACCCAAGTATGATAGAGTACCCTAACAAAGTTGATCGAATAAATTGGTCCACAATTTCAGGGAGTTATCTTCTCACCTTGGAGATACACATGGAAAACTTATTGTACATTGCTTTTCTTTCGTTGAAATTTTCATTATAAGAATTCAATATTAAACACTTAATTTATTCTTGACCCGAAGAAAATAAGAAACAATTCGTTTGGTACAGAAGTCGACCAACTTAACATTTGGGTTAAAGGAATGTAATAAGAGGCTCACGCCATCCAATCCCGTCCAATCTGCAACCAAAAGAACTAAAGTGTGGAAGATTGTTCCAAAATATGAGAAGGACAAAACAATATTTATAGTGAAACATTTCCTACAATCAATGTATATGAAAGCACAACTGACTATAGCATTATAGATTGAACGTGTTTAACAACTGTGCCAGTTAAAATGTTGCATGCGCTTCACTCTAAAATGGCAAAGCACTACATTCTACTCCCTCCGTCCGGAATTAAATGTCATAAAGTTTGATAAAAATGGATGTATCTAGACATAATTTAGTGTTAGATACATCCACTTTTGTCAAACTTTGTGTCACTTAATCCGGGACGGAGGGAGTAGTGAAATGATTCCCTAGGTAGCAAAGCACTACATTCTAGTAAAATAATTCCCTGGGTATTTTTTTTTTGAAAACAGCTGATTTTCTAAACAATAGTTCAGTGTCAGTTCCTATAATGTGCAAGTGTCAGCATCAGTAGCCATTATTACCTGTACTTCTGCGTTTTCCCACTCAAAGCCTTTTGTATGATCTGCAGGTAAATTTGTCACAAGAAAAAAACATCCAGCAGCTCACTGAACTTATCCAAAGCCTCCAGGCCGTGCACTACACTGCTTGGCGCCATGGCAATAATATTTTCTCAAATCATTTACCTGGACACTCCATTTTATTTTATTTTTTTGAAACGGAAAACCAAGCCTCTGACACTCCATTATATTTCCTTTACATATTTAATTTGGAAAACACTCACGCCTTGAGTAACTTGTAAATATTATCTGCAGTTACAAGCAACACCCAACTTCATACTGCCTTGTCGTCAAGATAAGTTGTATGAGCCTAGCTCAAAGATCCCAATTCATTTGGAGTAAAACAGTAGCATCAGATTTGCACGACTTTCAGATGAAAAAGAAAAGAAAAGAGGACAACCAGCATAGAAAAGTGTCAAGAAAGCGAATGATACTCGTTTGGGGCCTTTCTCCCTTTTTGTGTTGCTTCAACGACGGCAAGCAACTGCATGTCTTCTGATATCACCCATCAATATAGGATAACCACTTCACATCCATTTAAGAATAACATGATTAATCAAGGATCAAGACACACATCTTGTAGCTAAAATCCACCAGCACCATCTGTTCAGGTTCCTTCACGTTAAGAATTAATCATTGCCACAAGTCAAAACTTCTGCATACATTATGCATGAAGCGCTTATTTAAAATTCAGTGTATACACAAAATATCCAATTTATTGACCTAGCGCTATCAGCATTTATTGACAGAGCATGAGCATAGTCCATGCCACTACAGGTGAATTACTATACTGCGGCCTTATTGAGGCATATATGCGTATACCCTCATATTTTCTAACTTGGCAAATCATTCATAGTTTATTGAGCTACAAGAACACATCACCTCATACTCGATTACACCTGCTATGTCATAAAACATTCTCGGAGGATGGCACAATCTTTATTTGCTATTGGTAAATAACATTTTCCATGGACCTGTGCACGATTGGCGTTGAGAATTACCATGCATAGCCAAAAAAACTGCAGCCCAAGCATTCTACAAATCTGAATAAACCTGCTCAGATAAAAACCATAATCTAAATTCATAAGTTGGTAGAGAACTGCAGCTAGCAACGGACGTGCAAGGAGGTGACCAGGGGAGTGAGCACGATTAGGAGCAAATTTCTCCCGGCTTGTACCTTGATGGCAAGTGGAGGGACGGCGAGGAGGCGACCGAGGAAGCAGGGTCGTGTAGTCCCGAGACGCACGTCTACTGATGAACCAAAACTTAATGTGTACAAGTAATAATATTTAAGAAAATTATTATTATACCACAATGTTTTCTCATAGAAGGGATAATGGTCAACAGGTTCTTGCACTTGTGTACCTTGTGAGGCCCATGATGGCACAAACCAGGCAAAACTCAGCCATCTGCCCCGGAATGTAGCTTGGTCACTTCATCAGTGATATGCTTTCGTAGTATCTCTTCAAATTTCAGAAACGAATCTTGCAACAATGACATTGGTTCTTGACCTTGTTCCACAAGTAGACGGAATCCCCCAATCTGACAGCGAAAATATTTAGTGAATACCAATCCACAAGGTCTAGCTAGAAGTGATCCTCCATTGGGGTTGCATCCATCACCCAGAAGCAACAGACATGGAAATTCTTGTTAGAGTTTCAGTAAAAAGCCTTCAAAATTCATATCTTTGTGCAGACGATAATAACATTCTTCTGGAAAAGAGTAGCCAAAGACTACCAAAAGATAGTGTGCACATATTCCATGATTAGTATCTGAAGTATTTCCACTGTTGGGGACCCTTGTTGTTACTCAGCTAGGAGTATAGATGGATTTCATCATCTCCACATTTCTTACTATGGCCTGACATTTAAGAAAATCTTAAGTGATTAATTACAATAATACTATAAGCAAACCGAGCAAAGGTCATTATGTATACAAATATACTTGTTCAGGCTGTGCGAAGGATCTCAATACGAAGAATATACCATGCTAAATAGTTGACAAAAGAACCTATTAAGAAGGCAGAATCTTTCTCATATTTAATTAATCAAAACAGTTTTTCGTTTTCATTAACTGAACAACTTTGAATTCTTTTTACTGCACAATTGTTTAAACTGTATTGAATTTCAGATTTTGTGCTTCGTCAATTTCATCTTCTGCAAGAAAAATTAAAGCAATATGATATTAGAAAGAATTATATCTCTCATGACAACACATCATATAATCAAATTAAATTGCAACAGCCAACAGCACAGAACAAGGAGTCTATTACCCAAAAGCACCAAGCAAGTTAGACCTTTGCCCGTCATTGACGCCATAGATTAATCTCCTGCAATATTTTAAGAAGTGCACATATATTACTTCCTCGTCCCTCCAATCTTTAAAATCAGAAGCCAATCAGCAGTGGACGGAAACTGATCTCAAGCTTTAACGAATTACCTCCAATTATCTAGCAACAGAGGCGTGGCAGATGGAGAGGTTCTGTCAGTAGACGGCCGCACCGGCATAAATAAGGACAGGCGGCCGGAGACCTGACGTCGAGGATCAGAAACACGTTGAGGTGGGTACGGACTGCCGCGTGCGGCGGCCGTTCCAGCGCTCGTGTGTGGCGGCGGCTGTTGCGCTCGCCTGTGTTTGCAGCCCGAGCGTGCGGCGACGGCTGCAACGTGAACAGGCGAGGCGGCGGAGTTAGCAGGCTCCGGAGAAGCTGGAAAAGAAAAGGGATTACCGCTTGATTTGTTCCGTCCATCCGTGGAAAACTGTACTGACTAGTTGAATGCCCGTGCGTTGCTACGGGGACACAACTTGTTTTCCCTCCGCACATGTAAACACCTTGTTATGTTATGATTTGATTCCATAGTAAGAAAAGAAACACACAAGTAAACAACAATTTCCATCAGCCAAATAGGAAGACACGGCTTCCCTTAGCAATCCACGTCATCTTGAAAAAGCAACAAATATAAATTTTACAATGCATTACCTCTTATTGTCATTGCAACAAATATAAATTTTACAATGCATTACCTCTTATTGTCTTATTTGATAATTAATGAGTAATACTTAAGTTTCAGGAATAAATTTGTGTAAAGGA
>JAPCYS010002947.1:0-16459 GCA_028641055.1 Alopecurus myosuroides
CATTAGGGTTCTAGAGCTATCAATTTAGCGACTGATACCAATGATAGACTTTATTCTATGTAGAATCAATCTAGATCAAGGACTTGATTAAAAAAACTAGAACACCTAGAGGGATCAAACATAAGAAAGGGGTTTAGAGGATTACAGGATCCAACATTTGTAGCCATCTTAGCCTGCTCGATGCAGGCCTTATCAACAGATCTTTGGAGAAGGTCATGATCGAGGGGTGTAGTCTTGGTCTTCCCGTCGCTTCTGAGCCTCTCTTGATCGGTAGAGTTTTAGGGGATCTCGGCGAGAAGCTTTTGCAGATGGATTAATTAGGGTAACCATCGCTGCCAGCCTCCCCTGGCCTTATGTGGCGCAGCGACGGGGGACCAAACCATCGATTGGTTTTGGCACCCCCGATCAGGGCGCGTGAGTTGGCGTACGAGGAGGTCCCGAACGTTGGTTCGTGGGCCTCCTCCTTAACGTTATCTTGACTGGGCCTTTTATTTATTTCCTGTTAATCTTAAAACTCACAGGTCAACCAAACAGCATGAGGACTTGCTGATCATTGAAGAAAGGTTACGAGATCATGTAATCCCTCCATCTCAAAATAATTGTCATTGTGATGGATGTATCTAGACATATTTTAGTGTTAGATACATCCATTTTAGTTCATTTCACCGGGAGTTATTTTGAGACGGAGGAGTACAAGTAAGAGGAGCATACAAGAGAGAAGCTCCTACCTAATGCTACAAATACCGGAGGACATCTACCCTCAAGAACCAAGCTTTCACACATCCACCCTCCATAGATTAAACTCCAGAAACAAATCCACCCTAACGGGGTGCATCTGAAAAGCTCGACGCAATCCTCTTGTAACACCTTGTAGGATCTTGTAGCCACGCCGTGAATAAACTCTGAGAAACTTTCATGTACATCTTCTTGAGTCAACCCTGGTCAATAAGCGATGTACTAAATCAGTGACACTTGTTATTACGGGGTTGTACATTTATTCATTAAAACGTATGGTACATGACCAACCATACATGGTCGAAAAAACCACCGGCCTGGTAAGAGAAAAGCTAACGCTAGCTCCTAGCTCCGGCCAGAACTTACAAGCCATTACATGACCATTTATTTAGCTATTGTTTAACCACGCCTAATGACTGTAATCAGCGCGTCGTCGAATCCTCGTCAATTGCCACCAGCACCGCTGGTAATTTGTACTAGGTTGCCTGCCAAATCCGTGACCTCCATGATAAGGTCAGCGGTTAAGAGATTGATAATCATGCCGACGATCACAGCTGCAGCGCCCTGAATGGGGATAGTGTCCATTGGTGCACCGGGAACCGCAGCAGGCATTACCATAGCCGTGACATTACCGGCGCCATTGACATGGATATCGGCAATGAGATTCTTCGTGCTTCTGGAACGGAAGAGGATATGGGTGTCGTTCGCGTGCAAGCGCAGCACACCGTCGGCCGCCACGGGAGGCATGGCGAAGCTTGGATGGGCGAGGACGCTGCCAATACTAATGAGAACGAGGACGAGGAACACGGTGTTCCGAGCCATGGCAGCCATCACACGGACGCAGACTGCTTCCTTTTCTAGCTTTTAACTGTGAGGGCTAGGACGGTGCTGGCAAGCTTAGATGGTTCTTTGCGGTGGGTTAAGGGTTGCATATATATAGGGGGGAGCATGGGTTTTACGTATGCCACAGGTAGGCCTAGCTTAGTCAAAAGAGCCGGTGGCCCAATAGTCGTTAGTTGTACTCCAAAAAGTCAAAACGGCCCTAGACTAGACTAGAGCTTTGGGTAACCGTACTAATTGCGAGCTGAAGAAAATGGCGTAAACCGTACGTGCAAGAGTACCGAAGAAATTACTGATGGTGAACCGAAGAAAATGGGGTACGTAACCATACGTGCAAGAGTACCCACGAAAATGGGGTACAACCGTACGTGCAAGAGTACCGAAGAAACTAATTTCAAAACAAAACAAAAAAGAGTAGCGAAGAAAATGGGGCAGACCATCACGCATGGATACGTCATACGCGAAATCGTTCCTAAAAGAGGTATATACATTTCTAGTCCCACAACTTGCTTAACATGTACAAATTAGTCCCACAACTTGTAAAGTGGACATTTCCAGTACACAAACTTGTATTGAGTGAACAAATAGGCCCAAAATCATTCTGAAGATGACATGTGGCGTGGTAACTTTTGCAAAAAGACCTTTTTATATTTTTTGACTGGCACATTTGAACATTGATGCATCCTCACGTGCGGCCCACGTGTCAGTATAGGGTGAAATAATTAAAATTATCAAGCTGATAAGATTAATCGAACCCAAGACGTGCAGTTCCAGATTGGAGTACATAACCAGCGGGGTACACATTCCACGATGACCCATACATGGACTCCAACCTATTAAATGTAATCACCTTATTTTGGCACTTATATTTTTTATATAATTCAGTACACCTTTCTAAAAAACAGAAAAACGATATTTCAGTCAATCATCATTTTAATACGAAATCAGCTAGGCACCTTGTTGGACGAATACATCTCAAATGCCTATTTTAACAAGATTCTATTCTATTTTTTTAATCTAGAACACACATGATTCAACCGACAAAATTCAGTACAGCAAGGCATCTGACTTGTACAAGTATTAGGCGGACGCATAAACTTCGGTTACAAAATGACATATGTGGTTTTGTGTGAAAAAAAAAAGACAAATTCAGTGCTCACACAAGACATTTTCCAATCTTATGTTGGACACCGATATTGTCTTTTTTTTATATAAAAGAAAAAAAAAGGTGTACCGAAATGTGATAGCGTTCAATAGGTTGTCGTCCACCTACATGTCATCAGAGTATGTGTAATCTTGTGGCTAGGAACGTCAAGCAGGAGCTCCTTGTCTTGGGTTCGATCCTCGCTACCGTGTTTCAATTTTAATTATTTGGGCCCTATACTGACATGTGGGCCCGCATGCTAAGCAATCATCACATATGCTAGACAGAAAAATATAAATGGGTCTTCTTACAAAAGTTACCACGCCATATGTCATTTTCATAATGATTTTGAACCTATTTGTTCACTCAATACAAGTTTGTGTACTAGATGTGTCTATTTTACAAGTTGTAGGACTAATTTGTACTCCCTCCGTATCACAATATAAGATGTTTTAGCATTTTTTAGACAAAACACATATAGACATGTTTTAGTGTATAGATTCATATGTATCTTACACTAAAACATGTCTAGATTCATTTTTGTCTAAGAAATGTTAAAACATCTTACATTTTGATACGGAGGGAGTATATGGTAAGCAAGTTGGGGACTAGAAGTGTATATACCTCTTCCTAAAATAAAGGCGGAATCCCACCACGCCACGGCCGCAACTCCCACGCAAATATCGCATCTTCCTGGGCGATGGGGCGCCGCCGCTGTCACGCCGCCAGTCTCCTCCTCTTCCGGTGGCGGCGACTACTGCCGGGAGCCAGGCGCCCGTCGTCCGGCCGGAAAAACTCGACCTCGATGAAGCGACGGCGCAGGAGCGGAGGAAAGAAATCGACCTCCCCAACTACGAAGAATCCTTCCTCTACTCCGGCCGAGTCGTCACCAATCCCCCGTAACACAGATCATCCCAGCTTGGCCAACCACGGAGAGATCCTGGTACTCTTCGAGACGCCCTCCGGCTTCGCGATTTTCTGCATGAAGGAGCAGTACCTCCACGAGCCGGAGGTCTGGGAATACTTCGGCGAGCATTTTAGGTCACATGGGGTCATCTGGCGGAAAGAGTTTCAGATCTTCAAGGACAAGTCCAGCGCCATCAACAACGGTACCGGTAGCCTCAGCAGGGAGCTCACCGACATGATCCTGCGGCACCACCGCCCTCGTCAGATATTGGCCGTCGGAAACCCTCAACACAAGAGGATCATCGAGACAAGCTTGCCGTTTGTGCCTTGCCTCTTGGACGAAACCGTGATGGAGGTGATGTGGGGCCTGAAGAATTTCATGCACTATTTTGTTCCCCAGGAAGAGGTGAAGCTGACCGAGGAGGAGCGCCTGATGCCGCCGATGAGCCGAGGGCTGACAATGTTCCTAGATCGTCATGGCTTCCATGATGTCAAACAGGAGATGGTTAACCAGGACGTTGTTGTCATGTCATGCCTCTTGCATGATGCTGAAATGATTGAGGAGGCGCGTTCTAAACAGTTGGCCTGGGCTGCTGGCAAGCTGAAGGATGTGTCTGGCCTTAACTCCGAAGGCTGGGGCACGATGAAGATGGCCGCGGCTCTGAGGATCATGTTTGAGCCTTTCGAACCAATGGAGGATGACCTGGAGATGTTTACCGAAAAAGAGTTGTCGACGTTGGAGATGGTGGCCCATGAGTTTGAGGACATTATCAGTAAGGACTTTAGCGCGCTGATCTTGAGTGACCTTGCCGAGATGCATGAAGTAAAGAAAGATGCCATGGAAGTGTTGAGCTTCTGGCTTGGTTAAGGCACGCGAGGAGAAAACGATGCCATATATATTTATTATTTATAACTAGTACTCATATCCTACGTAGGGAGAAGTGCTTTTGAAATTTGATCTTGTGTTTAGACATGTGTGCTTGTGTTTTCGTAATCGGTCTCTGGAAACTCGCTGGTATCTCAAGTGTGTTAATCGTATTTTGAATTTTCTTTGAAAGAAACATGTGCTCAAGCCCAGCGGCCAAATCCATCATGGCTCGGTTCCTTTCCAAGGTGATATTGCATCAAATTGGACGGACTTGATCCGCCATGTGTTAAACAAAACTGCTCCTGGCAGAAAACTAAATCCGCCATTCGCCATACAAGGGTATGAACATTGATGGAAGAAGAAAAGAAGATGTGCATGTAGCATCTTGTTCCATACAAGCTCACCTCCCAGCTTCACGAGCAGCAGCATCTTGTTCATAGTGCACGCAGAAACCTACGCATAGATAGCAAGTAGTAGTAGTGAATACAAAAACTGATCAACGCCTGTTAAGGCTGGAGCGCTGCAATTCCAAACTAAGCAACCTGGAGGCTTGAGTAGGACGCTTGTCCTCGACTCGTTGACAACACAGAGGAGGGCACAAAGTGCCTTCTCCCAGAAGTAGGACGCGTGTCCTCGACCCGTCGACAACATGTAGGATGGGCACAAGCTCGAGTGTGGAGGTCACCGCCACACCGTGTTCCTGCTGCTCCTCCCTGTTCTGTTCTTCCAGAAACCAGCCAGCCCTTCTGCCCAGCACAGTGCAAGCTGACTCTGTATATAGGTGACATAAGAACGGAAATCCTACACCTACAGACATTATGGGCTACGGAAATGTCTACGGACCAACGTGGAGACACCTGGTTGGTTGAATCTGAACTTCTTGCTTTAAAATCGGAATCATCCGCCTTCCCTGCTTTGCCACATCTGAATCCACAAGTGATTTCCGTAAAACTGGTCCGTAGGTCTAGCATTACTCACATAAGAACCAAACGAGATGTTTCTATTCCTTCTATATGCCATCAACACCAAATTTTGTTGTAAAGGAAGAGATCAATTCTATTTAGATAACCTGAGATTACTAGCAATTTAAATTCTACAGTATTTAGGTCGAATATCAGATAGGCATACTGACATGACATTAAGAGAAGAAACAAGTATCAGCTCAAAGACTGAAAAAGAGTTGTCGACGTTGGAGATGGTGGCCCATATATATGAAGACATTATCAGTAAGGACTTCAGCGCGATGATCTTGAGTGACCTTGCCGAGATGCGTGAAGTTAAGAAAGATGCCATGGAAGTGTTGAGCTTCTGGCTTGGTTAAGGCATGCGAGGAGAAGACGATGCCATATATATTTATTATTTATAACTAGTACTCGTACCTACGTACGTAGGGAGAAGTGGAATTTAGAAATTTCATCATGTGTTTAGACGTGTGTGCTTGTGTTTTCGTAATCGGTCTCTGGAAACTCGCTGGTAACTCAAGTGTGTTAATCGTATTTTAAATTTTCTTTAAAAGAAACATGTGCTCAACCCCAGCGACCAAATCCATCATGGCTCGGTTCCTTTCCAAGGTGATATCCACCGTTGGATCGAATTGGACGGACTTGATCCACCATGCGTTGAACAAAACAGCTCCTGGTAGAAAACCCTACCGTCATCCGCCATACGAGGGTATGAACATAGATGGAATAAGAAAAGAAGATCTGCATGTTAGCTCACCTCTCAGCTTCACCAGCAGCAGCATCTTGTTAGTAGTGCACTCAGAAACCTACGCATAGATAGCGAGTAGTAGTAGTGAATACGGAAACTGGTCAATGCATGTTAAGGCTGGAGCGCTGCAATTCCAAACTAAGCAACCCCTGGATGGCTGGAGGCTTGTCGAGACGAAGTGCCTTCTTCCAGGAGTAGGACGCTTGTCCTCGACTCGTTGGCATGAAGTGCCTTCTCCCAGGAGTAGGACGCGTGTCCTCGACCCGTCGACAACATGGAGGATGGGCACAAACTCGAGTGTGGAGGTCACCGCCACAACGTGCCGTCGAAGGGGAACTGAACTAGGTAGGAGGACGCCATCCAAAAGCTCTTCCTGCTGTTGTTCCTCCCTGTTCTTCCAGAAACCAGCCAGCCCTGCTGCCCAGCACAGTGCAAGCTGATTCTGTATATAGGTGACATAAGAAGGGAAATCCTACACCTACAGACATTATGGGCTACGGAAAAATGTCTACGGACCAGCGTGGAGAGAACTGGTTGGTTGAATCTGAACTTCTTGCTTTAAAATCGGAAACATCCGAACTTCTTGCTTTAATAAAATCGGAAACATCCGCCTTCCCTGCTTTGCCACATCTGAATCTATAAGTGATTTCCATAAAACTGGTCCGTAGTTTAATTCGGTTATTAGAACCCACTCTCTTAGGGAAGTGGATATGGCTGGTGGTTTGTATACTTGGTCTAATAATCAGAAATGTCCAACTCTGGAGAAGCTTGCTAGAGTTCTTATGAATTCTGATTGGGAGAGCCTGTTTCCCCTGACTAGTGTAAGGAAAATTCCAAGGTCCATCTCGGATCACAATCCTTTGATTGTGGATACTGGGGAGGTGGTGATTCCTAGAAAAAAAGAGTTCAGATTTGAGAAATCATGACTGGCTCACCCTGATTTTGCTGCCAGGGTTGAGAGAGTGTGGGGAGCTCCTATTCCCTTTGTGGATAGTATTTCTGCTATACAGTTGAAAATCAAGAAAGTTAAGAGTTGTCTTAAAGGTTGGGGTGCTAATATTAGTGGGGATTCCATCAGGTTGAGGAAGGATTTGTCTTGTGAACTTGAATCTCTTGAATAGTTAGAGGAGCTTGGAGTGTTGTCTGCTGACCAGTATGGGAGAAAAGGTTTTATTCAAAGTGAATTAATGAGACTGTACTCTGAGGAGGAAATTTTTTGGCATGAAAGAGCAAGTGCCAAATGGCTTCTGCAGGGAGACTCTAATTCTGCATTTTTTCATAGGGTTGCTAATGGGAGGAGAAGGAAGAATATTATGTACTCCTTAAAAAATGGTGATGAGTGTGTGCAGGGGACTGCAAATTCTCGCTCATGCTACTGAGTACTATAGGAATCTGTTTGGTCCAGGGGAAGGAGGGTTGTTGAGATTTTCTCATCATATTTGGAGAGAGGAGGAGAAATTATCCATGCTTGATAATTCTCTGTTGGACAGTCCTTTTACTGAGGAGGAGGTAAAGACTGCTATTGATTCTATGGTTAAGAATAAAGCTCCAGGCCCAGATGGGATTCCTATTGAGTTCTTCCAATCATGTTGGAATATTGTTAAGAAGGATGTTATGAGATTGTTTAATGACTGGTTCCTGGGGGATCTTGGTTTGTATAGACTGAATTTTGGTATGATCATCCTGCTTCAAAAATCTCCTGATGCTGACTGTTTACAAAAATACAGACCAATATGTCTGTTGCAAGTTATATACAAAATCATCACTAAGGTGGCCACCCTCAGAGTGGAACCTTATATGGATAAGCTCATATCAAAATGTCAGACTGCATTCATCAAAGGCAGGAACATTGTGGATGGGGTCATGTCTCTTCATGAGATTATTCATGAATCCAAGAGGAAAAAATAGCAAGGGGTTGTCTTGAAGTTGGATTTTGAGAAAGCTTATGATAAGGTTGATTGGTCTTATCTTCTTCATTGTGTCACTTTGAAAGGGTTTATTCCCCTTTGGAGGAGGCTTATCGAGGAGATTGTGAACGATGGTACTTTGTGTGTGAAAATCAATAACACTAGAGGAAGAGACTTTGGCAGTCATAGGGGAGTTAGGCAGGGTGACCCTTTCTCACTTTTTCTCTTCAACTTAGCAGCTGAGGGGCTGGCAAAATTAATTCAGCAAGCTCAGGATAATGGTCATATAGTTGGATTGGCTCCCCACCTGGTTAATAAAGGAGTAGCTATCTTCCAATATGTTGATGATACTCTTCTGATGGTTCAGGATGATGTGGAGCACATCAGGCAGTTGAAACTTATCTTGTACCTGTTTGAGGCCATGTCTGGAATTAAGATTAACTTCATGAAAAGTGAACTCTTTTTGGTGCTGGAAGATTCCATCAAAAGTGTTGCCTATGCAGATATGATGAACTGCCAGATTGGCCACTGGCCAATGAAGTATCTGGGTGTTCCAGTCAGTGGATCCAAGGTGTTAGTGGCTGAATTGAAGCCCATTGTGGATAAGCTGGGTAAGAAACTGGATGGTTGGGCTGGCAATAATTCTTCTATTGGAGGGAGGCTTACCCTCATTCAATCATCTCTCATCAGTATTCCCATCTATCACATGTCCATGTACTTGTTGCCTGATACTTGCTTGGAGGAGATGACAAAAATCATTAGGAGATTCTTTTGGCAGGGTACTAACTCTAAGAAAAAATACTATCTGCTCAGGTGGAATATTATCAATAAGCCAAGATCTAAAGGGGGTTTGGGGATCAAAAACTTGAAAGTGTTCAATTATAGTCTTCTCTGTAAGTGGTGGTGGAGACCGGAGATGGAAGAAGGAGTATGGCAGGAGCTTGTTAAGAAAAAATATGGCATTTGACATGGGATTTGGAGGGTTACTATGAAGCAACAAGATTCCCATGTGTGGAAAAACTTGTTGAAGGTCAAAAAATGGTATTTGCAAGGTAGGATGATGATCATCAATGGGGGAGGTGAGACTGACTTCTGGCATGACCACTGGTGTGGTAATCTCCCTCTGAGTGAAACTTATCCTGGCCTGTTTGAGATCTGCTTGGATCAGGTGTGTACTGTCAAGGAAATGCACTCCAGGAGATGGGGCCTTAGGTTTAGGAGATGGCTAGATGTTGATCTGCAAAGCCAAGCTGCTAAGCTTAAAAATTTCCTGACAACTGTTGCATTGGGGGAGGGTCCTGATAGACCAAAGTGGAAATTTACCAAGTCTGGAGTCTTTTCTGTTAAATCCATGTATAAGCATCTGTCTTCCTCTGCAGTGGACAGATCCTTTTCTCATCTCTGGAAAGCTAAAATTCCTCTTAAAATCAAAATCTGGTTGTGGCTGATCTGGCATAACTCCATTGCCACTAAGGATAACATGAAGAGAAGGAAGTGGAAAGGGGATTTTTCCTGTAGTTTTTGTTTCACTCATGAAACGATTCATCATTTGTTCTTTTTGTGTCCGGTTTCTATTTTCATGTGGGGGATTGTTTGCTCGGTTCTTGGGGCACCTAACAGGCCTGCTAATTTTACACAGTATTTCTGGTGGATTGCAAGCTTTTTTCCGCGCAAAGCAAACCTGCATGTGGTTGGAATTGCTGTCTTTTGCTGGGCAATTTGGAATACTAGGAATAGGGCGTGTTTCGAGAAGAAACTCATATCTTCTCCTGTGGATTGTTTGTTACATGTGTGCTTTCCTTCGTTATTGGGCAGGGCTTCAGAATGATGATGATAGATGAACCATGGAGGAGGGAGCCAGGATTATTCAGGAAGCGGCGCTGGAGCAACATGCTCGTACGCCAGGATTATTCAGGAGCCGGTTGTTAAGTCACCAGGAGAAAGATGATGAAGATGATGTGGATGTCGTCGGTTGATCTTTTCGTCAGAAAGTTGTGTTGTGGGCCATTTCTTATTGCCATCTGCGTGTGGATGGATGTTTTGCTACTTATCTTCGATTCCGTTTAAAACTTGTCGGTCCTTGCCCTGATGTGGCTGGCTACTTTTGGTTAGGCTTAAAAACTTTTTAGCAAGGAATTTAGCTTTTGCTGGTTTGCTTGGGGGCTCTCGAGGCCTCTCCTCCCCCTCTGGGCGGAGATGTCTGTTTCCAAGAGTAGTCTTTCTTTTTCCTTGCTTTTGTGGTTTGTAAGAAAAGACTTTGTTCTATTGTCTCACGATAATGGAACCCGGCTGGTGTCGTTTGTAAAAATAAAACTGGTCCGTAGGTCTAGCATTACTCACATAAGAACCAAACGAGATGTTTCTATTTAGATAACCTGAGATTACTAGCAATATAAATTCTACAGTATTTAGGTCGAATATCATATAGGCATACTGACATGACATTAAGAGAAGAAACAAGCATCAGCTCAAAGACGAAGTAAGACGTTTTAATTTCAGACAAAAATCAGAAATTGAACCTGTTAGGTAAACTAGGTCTCAAGAGTTACAAGACTGTTGCTCCGCGCATATGACGAAAACCGAAAACAAATCAGTCCAACGACACACACACTCCAACATGTTAAAACGCTCTGCCAGAGACGTGGGCCCCTCTCCTCAGCGCTCGAGCCATAAGCTCAGCTACTCCGAACTACTTCACTCGCCAGCGAGTAGGGGACGCACGAGCGGGGACTTGGCCCGTGACAGTGAGCCAGCCAGCACCATAACGAGAGGGCAGAGGGGCTCAGTAGTTGGTGTGCTGCTGCCAGCTCTGGTGAGATGGCTGCTGCGACGGTGCAGCCTGATAGCCGTTCAAGCTTCCCTCCGCAGGGTTCTGGGGGTGGTGCTCCTGGGTCATGCCGCCCTGGGAATGGTAGAACGCTGGGTACCCATGGCCACCAAACTGCGAGGGCTGCTGGGGCTGCTGCGCCTGGCGGAAGCCAGCCTGCTGCTGACTCTGTCCCTGGTAGCCATAGAATTGGGTAGGAGGAAGTGCTGATGCTGTTCTTGTGCCAGCCCCATGATGCCACATCGCAGAGTTATCGCCCTGAAACAGATAACAAAACGAACACTTACTCAAGTAACTAAAACATCAATCAGCACATACAGGATTAAACCGGGACAAAGTCCCAGAGAGCACCCAGTATATCCAAGGAAACAGTGTCGCTCACAATGGTTACCTGCTGCTGCTGCTGCTGCTGCTGTTGCTGGAGAGCAGCCATATATTGATTGGCAGCTTTGTACTGAGCACTCATAACTTCATCAAATGGATTCGTTGCGGCAGGGGTGGCATTCTGGTTAAGGGCGAAATTTGCCGGTAAATTACTCGAGCTTCCGAAGCCTCCATAACCAGATATGACTGACGAAGGCTGTTGTTGTTGTAAGTTTGTATCTGACATGTTCTTGTATTGTGGCATCGAGTACTTCATGCCAGCTCCAGGTACAGCAGCTGCAGACTGATGGTACTGTCCGTTACTCGAGTATGCTTGCTGGAAGGCGGTTGATGGCAGGTAAGCAGGGTAGTTTTGCGCCAAGTATGGGTAGCCAATCATATTTGTGAAAGGTGCAATAGGTAGCGTTGGCTGAGAGTAAGGATGGACTAGTTGCTGAGGGAGAGGTGGGCCTGTCTGGATACTGGAACTTGGAAGGTTCTGTGTGGATTGAGTGTTCGAGAAAACTCCTGATTTCAGAGGCTGAAAAATATAAAGAACAACATGAGGGAAAAGAATATAAATACAACCAAGAAATGCATGCAACATAAAATTAACAGTTCCATTATGTCAATAGTATTCAACAATTAAGTTAGAAAATTACAAACCCCAGAGAAAAATTAACAAAGTTCAACTACGAAGTGATCATTGTATGTTTCAATTAGAATAAATGGTTAGCCTCATGATGCATTTTTTTCATTAACTTATAAATATATATTGATTACTGATTGACTATGAAATAGTTCTTTCCCATGCTAGCAAACCTACCATAATTTAAATAAAGAACACTGGGTCTTTCATACTCCCTCCGTTTCATAATATAAGATGTTTTAGCATTTGACCACATTCATATGTATCTATATGTATGTAGACATGTATTAGTATATGTTCATTCATTTGAAACCACACCTAGTCACCATGTTATGGAGCTAAAACGTCTTATATACTGAAACAGAGGGAGTAGCTTCCAAACTCCTATGAAATATGAATCAAATGAAGCACAGAAAGATAAATGGATTCAGAGGTTTAAATCACCTCCTGCATGGAGATGGCTTGTCCAGTAGTGGTTGGTGCAGCCGAGTTATATCTTGTACCCATTGACTGTGCTTGTGCAGCCAACAAAGGTGATAAACCAAAGTCCAAGTCCCGAAGAGGTGGCATATTTGAACCCAACAGGTTGTGCTGTAATGTATTTCCTTGCTGGAGGAAACATTAGTAAAGAATTAAGCCAAGGCTATGAAGGCTGGATTAAATAATTAAACATGCCAAAGATGATAAATTTAACCGAATCCTTTTTGGCAAAGAAGTTCAGCATGGATTAGATCACGAGGTGCAGGAAACCAGGACATGGTAGCCTGTCTAGACGATCCTCGTTTTAACATATACAAGAATTTGTATGTTAAACATTGTGTAGGCAGAAGAACATATTATAATGTATCGCTTCCCCCGTTCCTGAATACATGCCATTCTGCTCCCTCCATATCAAAATATAAGATTGTTTTAAAGTTTTTTAGACTGCACACATCTAGACATGTTTTGGTGCAAGATGCACATGAATCTACACACTAAAACACATCTAGAAAACGCTAAAACATCTTATATTTTGATACGGAGGTACTCCCTCCGTTCCAAAATACTTGACTTCCATTTGTCCAAATATAGATTTATCTATACACTAAATCATGTCTAGATACATCTGTAGTTACACAAATGGAAGTCAAGTATTTTAGAACGGAGGGAATAGTATTCTGTATTTAACTTTGTTCCATTCCGAGCTAACATAGCATCAGTTCCTTTGGAAAGCAACTCTTGTTGGATATCCCATTGCCATTTATTACCGTTGTATAGAGTCAGACACAACATCCAAGGGTAAGAAAAGAGGTCTACGCAGTCTAATCTGAAGATACTATAGTCAGAAATGAGGCATTCAGGCAAGTAAATACTCCTGAAAAAGGAATGCAGCCTATGCCAAATTGTCAGATGTCCAAATGGCCAAAGCATATTCACCAGCAAGAAAAACATTATGTCTGCATGACCTAATCTATAACAAGCAACAGCTCCACCGTTTCGGTATGTATGGTCACCATGAAACCTTGTCCTGGTGCATTCTCATGTCCAGGCTCTAACTAATTAACATATGGCAGTCAATGACCTAAATATACAAGTTAAATGCTGGTCATGCTTGTTGTCTGTTCTGAATTATGGAGAAGTATTTCAGAGATGATGCATCAGTATATATTGTTCCAAAATGGAGACCAGAGCACTAACCCAACCTTGTCAGGTAAGAGGAATAACAATGTGATAACTACATAGAGGACCATCTAGAAGCGCAAACTAGTTTTTCTATATGTGCCTAAGGGCTGAATTCAAAACCTTACAATTTCCAGAAAAGTTTTGAGTTACGAAGTTGTTCTGGATGCAGTAAGCAAGCAGATGTAAATGATAAAGGTGTAATTTTACTAGAAACATAAGGGCACTGTACCAGCAAGCTTGACAGATGTGAAAGAGTATGTGCTTGGTTACTTCCTTGCATAGCATCCATTGCATTTGGCTGTGCGGGGTTCGAATATCCGTGGCTTGAGACTGATGGAAGATTATATTGAACAGACGAAGGATCATCCATTATTTCCTGTCTCCGGGCATCAGGCTGTGGAACAGATGGTACATCAAGATTCCCTGTGTTAGCTCCCATAATGTGCTCAAGGTCCTCATTTGCTGACGGATTCACTCTATCAATTTCATAGAAATCTTGATCCCTGCAAAGGTATAAAGGTCATTCCAGTCATGCCACGAGTCACAAGTCCAGTAATAAATAAAATAAAGAAAAAGAAGACATTTTACCTTGTTCTGTATGATCTACAGCTTCAGATTCCTCCTCCACGGCAGGAAACTCCGAATGTCGTCTGTGCTCTTTTGTGGGATGAGGCCAGAAATGCACCGGATTCAAAACTACCAAAGCTCAATCCAGCACAGCCTGTGTTCGCAACTTGCAGATGATCTGGAATTATAACTGCTGGGTTATCTTCGGCAAACTTCGTTGCAGCTAACTCTTCATCGTGTAGGCTCAGACCCTGAAAGTTTGCTGCTGCTGATACGTCAACGTTGGACTCCTCAGCTGCAAGAAATTACATAATCAGAAAATGGAATGCAAGAAGAGAGATCAAATATTTGTGCGCAGGCCATGCCAAAAAAGAACTTGCAACCAACCACAATCAAATTTGGCTTACAAATATATTTGTATAAATGCACAAGATGTGAAGCAAGGTATAATACAAAAACGGAAGCACAGAATAACTTGTCAGTCTGAAGTCTATTCAGAAAGAAACATGGCATCTGGGGTTTTTTCAATCTTCAGAAGCTATTTATTTTCCCAAACTTGACAATCAGAAGTTCATTCAAACAGAAATTAAAGACATGCTATCTGGATTCTTCAAATAGGCCTTCAGATGTCTATTTTGTTAAGTAGCACCAAGCAAATAGTTATAACGGTCAACATTGAAGCATTTATACTGTGCAGTGAAGTTGATTATTTGTCTCTTTATTTGTTGACAGTACCTCTAAACAGATGGATTGAACATATGATATGATTAGAGATAAATGTACAGGCAATTAGGTAAATAACATTGAAATTGATAATAATTGCATCAAATCAATTAGAAAAAGCAACGTGTACTTCACCCCTAGATAGTTTAATTGTTCTATCTATCAGATACAGTTCAACCAATTTTTCCAGTACTATGATTATGCATGAATAATGGATATGCACACAGTATCGTTTATGGAATGTTGAAAACATTTGATCATGAATGATGTTCTGTTGCCTATCAAAAGCATCAAAAGTTGACAACAGAGATACCAGATTTTCAAATGGAACATAATGCACGGGTGTTTGAAACAAATTAATATTGTCCTCGGACGTATAAGTGTATAACCAGCAAAGTACAATAGATGTTTTGAATTTAGCATAACACTCACCTTGGTCCTCTATGTGAGTACGCTTCTGAGGTAGATAGGTACTCGAATCGGCAATAATCCATCATTATATTCAGAATTCCCTCCAAAATGATCCAAGTGTCTATCAGAATCGTTTACTGATCTCACTGCAGCTGAGATGTTTTCATCCAAATAAGATTTCTCATGCGAATAACCCACATCGGCAACAAGCGTAGATTGATGTAATGGTGCTTCGTACAATGATGGATCACCGGATGTCTCAGGGAGGTATGATTGATTCCCTGATAGTGGCTCATCCTGCGTAGACCAATCATTATCATAACTCTGCTTGTTATCAGCAGCAGGGTGAATGTGGTCCTTAACCAGAACAGAATCTTGTGCAGAAGGTAACCCCTGGTCAAGCTCTGTTGGTGGAACTGTGCTCGCAGATAGTTTTATATTCTGGTTTACTGTGGTGGGCAAAGATGGATATTGTCCAGCATATCCTGTGTCTGCTGTGACCACAGGCTTGGTAGAAGGCTTTCCCTGAGCCTGCGGCCTGCCCATTTTTACAATATCAGCCATTGACATCTGACTGGCGTCCCAGACCAACCGTGCTGAAAACCAGATGATGTTTGCAGTGGTACTGATGGTGAATCAGCGACCACATTTTTGTTCACGGAAGAACTACAGCAAACAAAACAGAACATGAATATCAAACAGGTGAATAGAGACAATCTAAAACCATCAATACATCAGACCAATTATATGTGAAGACGGCAGGGATGAATAGATTGATAAACCAAAACAGATCATTCATGCTTGATCGATAGATGGATACATAAATTCCCCTTATATGTGAGAACTTACTTGATCCATAAGTAACACATCTCTAACTGAAAGTCAATGGGTCATCATATCTTGTCTTACTCTTTCCTATTAAAACAATAGTGTATCCCTACTAGATTATTGTGTCCATAACAGAAGAGTTTTTGTGTTCCAATCCTTCTAACAAAATAATTATTTGTAAGAACTCATGCAATTTGCACAGATGTTGTAACAACATTGCAGGGGCAACAGCAGTAACACAATGCATCTCAAGGAATAACAGGCGAGGGTTTCAAGGAAAATCTACTGTAGATCAGATTAATCATAATTGCGGCTACGA
>JAPCYS010001592.1:0-14916 GCA_028641055.1 Alopecurus myosuroides
ATAGAACCTGCACTCCACATCAGCCCCACTTAAGCGAAGGGGTATATTGTGTTGCCCCCGGTCATCTCGGTAATTACAGAAAAACTGCCATTGCAACAAGTTTGCTGATATCGCAACAAAAATTATCGTCTCGTGTACAAAAAAAGTATTGCAGCAAATGGTCCAAAACAAAATCGAGAATATAAGTAATGTTACAAAATAATAGTTAAACAATGTGTTTATTTCGTTGCAACAAAACATTTCAAGAAATTCAACAAAAATCACAACCTATTGCAACAAAAAAAATTGCATCAATTAAAAATTGGTAAGCAACACAATAATTTGTCACCGTTCCAGTTGCAACAAAAATTATCCCCTATTTCAACAAAAAATCAAAACGATAGAACCAATAAAATCACGTGTTTACAACATGTGAAGGAGCGCATAAAAACATATCATTCCAAATGAATTCTGAACACATATACACATTTCTTACAAAATCTTCCAGAAAAATATTTCAACATATCGATTGTGATTTCTCAACAAAATGCGTGCAAATTTGTTACAAAATTTAAAGACGTACGCAACATCTATAAAAAATGACAAAGACACTTAGAGTATATAACTACGTGTAGTGGGTTGTTGAAAATATTTTTGAGGCGAAAATTAGGCTAAAATATCAAATTGCTGCTAATTGGGCCTAGTCAGGCCAGCCCAAGTGGGCTGTCCACACACAAAAACAAACAGCGAACGAGGGGACCTACGTTTGCCCACGTTAGGTCCCCCTATAATAAGCATTTTCCTTGCTAAAATCCGCCAATTGCTTCCTAGTGACAACCCTTCCACGAACTTGCCCAAGAATCGTGTCCTCCGTGTGACCCGCTGATACGTCATAAACGTATCCTTAATTTCTGATGCTCCATGTTGTTTTCATGTTATTTCCTACATGTTTACTATACACTTTATGTCATTTTTATCGATTTCCGGGACTAATCTATTGACAAGATGCCACAGAGCCAGTTCCATGTTTTCTGATGTTTTTAGTTTCAGAAAAGTTGTTATGGAAATATTCGCGGAGTAAGAAAAATTCGAAGCCCGGAAGTCTTAGAATTCCCGAAGGTTTCAAAGAGTCCCGAAGAGGCCCGGAGGGGGCCATAGAGGGGCACACCATAGGGCGGCGTGGCCCCTAGCGCGCCTGGGGTAGTGTTGGCCCCTCAGGTGCCTACCGCCATCTCCCTTTCGCCTATATAGTCCCCCCGATGCGTTAAACCTAAAAATATACCACTTTTCCACGAAAAAGACCCGAGGCCGCCGTCATCGTCAACCCGAGATCGGGAGGGTTCTAGAGTTCTCCCCGCACCCTGCCGGGAGGGAAAATCATCACCGGAGGGCTCTACACCACCATGCCCGCCTCCGGAGTGATGTGTGAGTAGTTCATCCTTGGACTACGGGTCCATAGCAGTAGATAGATGGTTGTCCTCTCCTCTTTATGCCTCATGTTAGATCTCGTGAGTTGCCCTACATGATTGGGGTCATCTTATTGTAATGCTACATGCTGTGTTTGCTGGGATCCGATGATTATTGAATGCTATGTTTCTTGATTATCAATCTATCATGTTGTTTTCATGTATATGTTATTTATGATCTTGCATGCTCTCCGTTGTTAGTAGATGCTCTGGCCAAGTAGATACTAGTGACTCGAAGAGTGAGTATTTATGCTCGATAGTGGGTTCATGCCTCCTTTGCATCCATGCTCGAGTGACAGAAACGTGACGGATGGAGGATGTGTTGTTGCCATTAGGGACAAAACAACGATGTTTACATTACACACTTTGCTTGCTCGATTATCTGTTGCTTGCAACTTAATACCGAACGTTTGTTCAGATGATATTCGGAGGGTGGATTATTAGTCAAAGATATAGTTCGATGACGGTCTATGTATTTTGTCGTAATGCCCACATGAATCTCATAGTAATCATCATGTCATGCAGTATTCATTATCTATCAATTTCCCAGTTGTACTTTGTTCACCACACATGTTAGCTATCTTTTATGGAGAGACACCACTAGTGAACTGTGGACCTCGGTCCATTTTCTCATACTGATAATACAACTGTTACAATTACTGTTCTCACACTGCTTCCACTATTTTCACACTGCTACTGTTGTTTTCATATTGTTCTCATACAGTTTTCCACACCATACATTTAACCTCTTTGTTATCAGCAAAACCGGTGACATTGACAACCTCACTGCTACGTTGGGGCAAAGTGAATTGATTGTGTTATGTAGGTGCCACGTTGTTGCTGAACCGGTAGTGTGCCCTACCACATCAACTGCATCAACCTTTAGAAGTTGCTTTTCCTCCTACTGGTCGATTCAACCTTGGTTTCTTTTCCAAGGGAATACTTGCTGTTCCACTCTTCACACCTTGTGCTTGAGGTCTCGCAACGTGCGTGTGTCTACACTCCATCAAGATTTTTCTGGCGCCGTTGCCGGGGAGGAATAAGATTTCTACAAGGGGAGTTTCTCACCTCTTATCTCTTTACTTTGTTTTAGTTTCGCTTATTTTATTTTGTCTTGTTTGCTTCTCTTTATAAAAAAAGTTCTTATTCTAGTTGTTGTTTTTATCCTATTTGTAATCTTGCTAAAATGAGTACCCCTGAGAACACTATCTGTGTGACTTTACTAGCACCAACAACAATGATTTCATTAGCACACCTATTGCTCGACCTGCTCCTACTGCTGATTTTTATGAGATAAAGCATGTCGTGTTAAATCTTGTTATGAGAGAGCAATTTCCTGGTGTTAGTACTGATGCTGCTGCTGCCCATCTTAATAAGTTTGTTGCACTATGTGAGATGCAAAAATATAAAGATGTAGATGGAGATATTATTAAAAGAATTTTTTTCCTTTCTGTTTGAGAGGAAGAGCTAAAGAATGGTTGCTATCTTTGCCTAGAAATAGTATTGATTCTTGGACTAAGTGTAAAGATGCTTTCATTGGAAAATATTATCCTCCTGCTAAGATTATATCTTTAAGAAGTAGCATTATGAATTTTAAGCAACTTGATATTGAGCATGTTGCTAAAGCTTGGGAAATAATGAAATCTTTAGTAAAGAATTGTCCCACTCATGGACTTACTACTTGGACGATCATCCAAACCTTTATGCAGGTCTAAATTTTTCTTCAAGAAACCTTCTGGATTCAGCTGCTGGAGGAACCTTTATGTCCATGACTTTGGGGGCAGCAACAAAGATTCTTCATGATATGATGGTAAATTATTCTGAATGGCACACTGAGAGAGCTACAACAGGTAGGAAGTTAAATTATGTTCAAGAAACCTCCTCTTTGAGTGATAGACTTGATGCTATTATGTCTATGCTTGTGAATGGCCATGCTCCTATTGATCCAAACAATGTTCCTTTAGTCTCTTTGGTTGCTCAAGAAGATCATGTTCATGTGAACTTCATTAAAAATAATAATTTCAACACCAATTCTTATAGGAATAATTTTGGTAGCAACAATTATAGGCCATATCCTGTTAATAGTGGTAATAATGATAGAACTAGAATGTCTAATGAAAGAATTTCATAAGTTGAAAGAGCCACTAAAGACTTTATGCAAAAGCAATATGAGCAAAATAAATTATTTACTAAGACCATGGAGGAACAATATGTTATGCTAAAAAATATTAGTTATCAACTTGAGAGTCTAAATAGAGAAATATTCGGTTTGCATGTTAAAATTGCTCGTGCTAAAACTTCTATTTCATCCATGTCTGAAGCTCAATATTCTTTTATCAATAGAATGACCGCTAAAACTGAAACTACAGATGAGAATCCTTTTGCAGCTACAAATGACATTCAAATTCGAATAGATGACAATGTTAGGATGTTAGCTGAATTGCATGATAGATGGGAAAGAGAAGATAAAATAGCTAGAAAGAATAATATAGCTAATGTTTGCACCATTACCACCACTAGTAAAACTAAAGCTTCTCATGCTAGTGAACCTTCTACTATCAATGGTAAAGTAATTGGTGTTGGCAATACTCCCACTTATGCTATTAAAAGTTCAAAACTGCTAAAAATGTTCCTGCTAAAAGTGCTGAAATTTTTAGAAACATGGGAGATAATGGTCCCATTAGTTTTTGATAATAATGATCTTGACTTTGATGATTGAAACATAACTGAAGTGATTAAGTTCCTAGAAAAGTTTGCTAGTTGTCCTAATGCTAGTACTATGAATATGGCTTTCACAAAACATATTACAAATGCTCTGATGCAAATTAGACAAGATGAATTAAGCTGTGAACCTCTATCCCTAGGAAGTTAGATGATGGTTGGGAACCCATCCTTAAAATGAAAGTGAATGATTTTGATTGTAATGCTCTATGTGATCTTAGTGCTAGTATCTCTGTTATGGCTAAGAAACTTTATGATATGCTTGATTTTCCACCTTTGGAGCACTATTATTTGGATATCCGTCTTATTGATAACGTTAGAAAGAAACCTTTGGGGAGAGTTGATGATGTTCTTATTATGGTTAATAATAACCTTGTCCTCGTTGATTTTGTTGTCATGAATGTTGAATGCAATGCTTCTTGTCCAATTGTTTTGGGAAGACCTTTTCTTAGAACTGTTGGTGTTGTTATTGATATGAAAGAGGGGAATATTAAATATCAATTCCCACTCAACAACTGTATGGAACACTTTCCTAGAAATAGAATGAACTTGCCTTTTGATTCTATTATTCGAACCAATTACAATTTGGATGCTTCTTCACTTGAAAATACTTGCTTTGTTTTTGTCTGTTTTCTTTGAGTCAATGGGTTGTATACTTATGTAGCAACTCCTTTGTATCTTTATTTTCATGTATTACTTATGCCAAGTAAAGTTTCTAGCGAAAGTTGGAGTGTGTTTTGGATTTCTGCGCAGGAAACAGATTTCTGTTGTCCACCATAACAAATCGTATAAATTCCAGAAATATCGAAATGGCCTGAAACTTTTTGTGCTTATTCCATAGATAATTACAAAACTTTTAGTTCTTTATGTTTATTGATCTGAGAAACTTAAGTGCCCCGAAAAAATTCGTCTTTACAGACTGTTCTGGTTTTGACAGATTCTGCCATTTTTCTTGCATTTGCTCTTTTACGATGTCAAGTGGATTTCTTTGCTTCACATAACATTAGTGACTGTAGCTAATGTTTAAAAGTATCAATAGCACTTGTGAACATGTAGAACCCATGGATTATATATTGTTGCACTAACCCTCTAATGCGAATTACTTTGAGTGTGGTGTGAAGGAAGTTTTCAAGGGTCAAGTGAACAGGGTGATATAATATGATCAAGAAGAGTGCAAGGTAAAATCTTGGGGATGCCCCTGTTGTTCATCCCAAAAAAATTTAATAAGACCCAAGTGTCTAAGATTGGGGATGCCCAAGGCATCCCCTTCTTCATCAATAATTTATCAGGTCACTTCTAGTGAAACTATATTTTTATTCGGTCACATCATATGAAATTTACTTGGAGCGTCTGTTTGTTTTTCTTTTGTTTTATTTTGTTTTCCTTTCTGCAATAATATTTTTGTAACCTAAGATTCTTTGTGTGGGAGAGAGACACGCTCCGCTTTTTCGTTTGAATACTCGTTATGCTCGTACTCTTAGTTTTTCTTCTAGTTGCTGCAAAATTCCTGTTTAGCTCCTGTTTTTCTTGCATATCTTATTTAGAGTTGTTAGTTTTAGTAGAGTTATGTTATTACTCTCTTGTTTCATTGTTGTATCTCTTGGAGAGTTTTTGTTTAGTATAAAATTCTTGGTATTGGAAAGCAGTAGTACAGTTTTCGTGCTTATAACGGTGGAATTAGAAGCTTGTATAAACTGTGGCTAGACTTTTTCATGTCATGCTAGATGTTATTTTAATTATTAAGCCTAGTGGTTATTTTTGTAGCATGACTTGTCTAAAATATCTGACAGTGTTTAATGTGCCATTGAAAGAATCATGAGTTGGCATATTGAAGCATAAATTTGTGGTGTTCTGCTTTGAATGTTTTATTTGGTTGACTTGGCGCATGCTTACACCATGTTTATGACTACAAACCAGTCACCTATAGCCTCTATGATCATTTAGTTTTTGAACTTGTAGGACCACTTATGCTTTAATTAATGATGTATTTGTCGCTATGCATGATTATGGCCATTATTACTCTCTTGATTTGTCGCTCCCAGTCTTTTGCTAGCCTCCACCTGTACTGAGTATGAGCTTTACTCGTGCATCCAACTCCCAAAAACCCTAGTTTGCCAAATGTGTCCACCATACCTACCTACATGCGGTATTTAACTGCCACTCCAAAGTAAATTGCTCATGTATTACCGTTAAAACTTTCAAAATTACTCATGTTTTGTGTTCCTGTTTTAGCTCATGAGGACGTAAAAGAGAATATTTCACACCCTGGACTAGTGGCTTCATCCGCTTATCCAATTGATAGAAGAGCTGGCAGTGGGGTTCCCAGCCCCAAATTAACACAACAAATTCTCTTCACTGTTTTTGCCCCTGATTCATCAGTCAAAGCATAATTGTGTAAAAAAAGAGAAAGAGGGATGGCATTCTACCCAGATGTGTCCTTCTATGGGAACCGCTCTTGTGAAGTCTATTTGGCTTGTGACGTACTGTATTTTCTGTTTACCATTCGTTGACATAAACATACACCTCTCTAAAAAAATGTTTTCAATACCTCTGTTTAATAAAATAAAACGCTCTAGCACATGAGTGGTCTCTGCTTCCCTCTGCGAAGGGGTTTTTTTTCACTTTTATGTTGAGTCTCCATCTTCTAACTTTATGCACAGTTGAGAGAGCATAGTTGCCATTCTGAGTTTAATGTGAATTTGTCCCAGAATCATTATTAATTGATTTATGATGTGTTATTATTTGTTCTCAAATTATTTGTTCTAGTCTTCCTTTTAAACTTTGAAGATATCCTGGCATTTATGTTTTTCCCCACTCTTAAGGACAAGCGAAATATCACTTTTCTATGTTATCTCTATGCTTGAAACAAACGTATAACTTTCAAGTGAATTATTATTCATGATATTTTATTTGTGTTACTTTTCATGATGCTAGGTGATTTCTATGTTTCATTGTTAAAACTGTATCCTTCATGTTTGTGTTTAAAAATTCTATGATCTCAGCTATACTTATACTTTTACAATTTAGATGATCAAGTTTATGTTGGTAGCATGTCACCTCAGAAATTATGTATTTTTATCTTTTACCTACTCGAGGACGAGTAGGAACTAAGCTTGGGGATGTTGATATGTCGCGCCAGACCGATCTGAGCCGTTGATCCGCGAACGTGGTATTCATCGCCATCGCCACGTGTGAAGAGGAAACAAAGAGATGGGGGCGGTTTTCCCCACACGATTTTTTACGAAAAGATCGTGCGTATTTACAGCGCAACCAGCGGGTTAACCGGAGCATGATCGCTCGTTTTCGGTAAAAAGGCTGACAAGGTGGCCCCGCATGCTCTGCCCCACTTTGTCACGTCCCATCGGGAGCAGGCGAGTGCGAGGTGACGTCACTGCGTACCTCACGACACAAAACTCTTTCGTGTGAGCATCAGCACGCGAAATTTCTTTCGCGTGGACACCCTGACACGAAATCTCTTTTGTATGGGCATTCTGACACGAAATCTATTTTTTTATAGATATATTGACACAAAATTTCTTTTATGTAAACTTCATAACACAAAATCTCTTTCGCACAAGATCAGGGAAAAGAAGATTACCTCGCTCGAAGAATTGCAGAAGATAACACTTATAGTGCGACTAAGGTAAATTTGCGAGTATGCGGCTCCCGCAACTCTACCTCACGATGTACTTACACATCATTTTAATCCTGGATCGTTCGGCCGACTAGGAATATCTCGATGCCGTATTGTTTCGAGTACGAAGGTAAGACCCAAGGATCTCTCCTGTGGGCCTGGAATCGCACTCGAGCTGCGTTCTCTAGTAAACTTTCCGTGTCAACAACATGAAGAAAAATCCTAGCGGACGCGCCGGGTACCCCTTTTAAATGTTAAGTTAGACTCGATAAGACCATTACGGCCCAGTTGCAATGATCACCTCGCCGAGTTCGAGTCGGAAGTCTCGAATTCGTGTAGGCCAGAACTGTTTTTTGCCCTAGATGCAATTAATTGGTCCTGCTCTTTTGGGAGAGCCAAGCGACTGAGCCGTACCCTTCTGCAAAAATAGCCAACGCAAGGCGCATTTACCACTCGATGCTCGAGTACGCGAGCACATCGCATGCAGGGTATACACCATTGAAGACAGGCGATTGAATGGCCAATCGCAAAATCCAAGAACAAACTTTGAGTGCTTACCCGACTATTCTCAGTCGAATAAACACTGGGGGTCTACTGACGTGTTGATGACTCCTGGACCTGTTGAGTGAGCCTACCCATTCCAAGGCCCAAGACCAAGGCCCAAAGCAAGGTGCTATCCCGCTGTTCTAGAAGGCCCAGAAGAAGCCCACCCGCAAGACTTGCGGGTCAAGAAGAAAAACTCCTACCGACCTAGAGCTAGGGTTTGTAACCCCCTCGGACACGGTTTGAGACATAGCCACCAATAAAGGGCTAGGAGAACCACCGAGAGGGGATCCAATCTACTTTTACCCACCATATCTATAATCTCGAGATCAATCGCTCGGCTTGCGCACCCACCTTTGTAATCGATCTACTCATAATACAGATCTCAAGAGCAGGAGTAAGGGTTTACCTCTACGAGGTCCCCGAACCTGGGTAAAATCATGCCCCCTGTTAGCCGACAATTTTCACCAGCGCCTATTCAATCCCTTAATCGAAACCCTATCGGATCATCCGAGGGACTTGTCGAGATGACTAATCTACAGTCACCTAGGAACTCCTTAATAGCACGGATGTCCACACCTTATTCTCCTTGAGATTCTCCGGTGAGGGAGATTCTTGTTTCCACTATGAGGTCGACTTGAAGGCGTTGAGCAAACCCTTACACAAGGTTGAGGAAACTCCACAAGATGGATGGAGGCTCTCAATCAATCCGAAGCTTTTTGCAACTAGGTGGAAGCTCCAAGCACATGATCTACCAAGGTTTCAAGGCCTCAAGTAGGATTCTAGATATACTATGTGGTGGATGGATTTGCAATTCCTTTAGTGGAATCACGGATCTAGGTCTCCTCTAGATCTCCACAAAGTTTCGGAGGGTTTTGGTGGATGGAGAGGGAGATCTAGGACTTTGAAGCTTGCATTAATGGATAAGGGAGAGAGAGTGTGTGAAACTTAGATTTTATGAGGAAGGGGAAGGGCTTTAAATACCCCTTACCCAATGTGGTCGTTGGGCCGTTTCCCTCAGCACCGGTAGTACCGGTTGTTCCATCGGTACTACCGGTGGGTCTTCTTATCCAGAGCCGCGTTGCTTGTTTTCTCCTTAGCTGCTTCCTCAGGACCGGAGGTACCAGTGGATAAACCGGAGGTACGCCCAGCGGTACTACCGATGACCTCCGACCTAGCCTCCGTGATGTGCCAACCGAACCTCATTTTAGCGGAGCCACCACCGGTGGATCCACCGCTATCGGTTGCGATCCGCGCGTTGGGGGCCTGCTAGAAGGGCGGAGGTACCGGTGGAAACACCGGAGGTTTCGCCCATCGGTACCACCGGTGGCCTCCACTGTAGCCTTCGTTGTATGCCACCCAAAGGGAAATTTGGCGAAGGTACCACCGGTACCACCACAGGATGCCCCCGCCTGGTGCTGTGCTGGGGAAGCACCAGGGAGCGGTAATACCGGTGCTTTCACCGGTACTACCGCCACCTGGAGAAACTGCTTCCCAGGCTTGGTCTTTTGAGCTCTTTTCCTTTGGAAAATCATCGCGATGCCCCTAAGGATATTTTAGGGAATATCGGGCACTTCACGAGTGGTACAAATGGACCCTGCATATACTTAACCAACTATTAGTCCTTAAGTTGTGTTGTCATCAATTATCAAAACAGAAGATGATCTTTCAGCTGGACAAACTAAAAATCACACGGAGGCTCTGATACGTCCAAAACGTATCTCCTTTTCCGAATACTTTTCTTATTGTTTTCCTCTAAACTTGTGAGTTTTGGATACCACTAACACGGACTAACGCTGTTTTCAGCAGAATTACCTTGGTGTCTCGTTTTTGTGCAGAAAAATCCACTTTCGGGAAATTGCCCAGAAAAGACCTTATTGGTCTGAAAACACCGGAAGACCCCACGAGCCAGAGGGGACCAGGAGAGGGGCCAGAGGGGGGCCACACCACCCCCTGGCGTGCCCCCCTAGGCGGCGCCACCTGGTGGTGTGGGCAACCCAGGCACCCCCTCGGACTCCACTTTCGACTACATATTGCCTTCAACCCTAAAACGCGAGGGGGTTCGTCATATTCCACAGAAACAAAACAGAGTGCAGCTGCCACCCCAAACCTCGATTCGGGGATCAGAAGTTCCTGTTCTAGCGCCCTGTCGGGACGGGGATTCGAAGGAGATCATCACCATCGACACGTCCACTCTTCTCTATCAACCATCCATGTTTCCCCCGTCCATGTGTGAGTAAACACCGCTCTAGGCTGAGAGGGATGAATGGGATTGGATGAGATTGATCATGTAATAATGCCAGATTGTTAGGGCATAGTGCCTAGTATCCATTGTTAGTGTTTTCTACCATTGTTGCAACTTGTTATGCTTAATGCTTGTCACTAGGGCCCGAGTGCCATGATTTCATATATGTCCATGTTATTGTTTCATGAGTATAATGTTGTTTCTTGATCATACCTGCAAGTTGTTTTACACACGTCATTGTCCGGAACCCGAGGCCCCAAAGTGACAGAAATTTGGAGAAGCGGAGGGGGAGGATGTTATGTGAGGATCACATGTGTTCACGGAGTGTTAATGCTTTGCTCCGATGCTTTATTAATAGGAGCACCTTAATTACCAGTAGTTTCCCTAGAGGCCTGATGACCCACAAGTATAGGGGATCACAGTAGTCTTCGAGGGAAGTTAAACCCAAATTTATTGATTCGACACGAGGGGAGCCAAAGAATATTTGTGAGCCTTGACAAGTGAGTCGTCAATTCACCTGCACCTGAAAGTAATTTTTTTCGAAGTGGTTTATCAGTAGTAACAGTTTTATAGGAGCATCAGTAGTGAAATAATAGCAGCAGTGGAATGAAAATAGCAGCAGTAGTGTTTGAATTAAACAACAGGATTAAATGCTGTAGGCATAGGGATAGATGAATAGGCGTTGCATGGATAAGATAGTTCATATAATAATCAAGACATGGGCACTGCAGATAAATAAGATAAAGCATCCAAGCACTAAGTAACCATAGGCATGTGTTCCGTAAATAGTCGTACGTGCTCGCAATGAGAACTTGCACAACATCTTTTGTCCTACCAACCCGTTTTCAGCGGGGCCTCAAGGGAACTACTGGTAATTAAGGTGTTCCTTTTAATAAAACACCGGAGCAAAGCATTAACACTCCATGAACACATGTGATCCTCACATCACAACCATCCCCTCCGGTTGTCCCAATTTCTGTCACTTCGGGGCCTTGGGTTCCGGACAACGATATGTGTAAACAACTTGCAGGTATGATCAAGAAACAATAATTATCATCGTGATTCAATAACATGTTCAGATCTGAGATCATGGCACTCGGGCCCAAAGTGACAAGCATTAAGCATAACAAGTTGCAACAATGTCAATAGCACTAATAGAGGATACTAGGCACTATGCCCTAACAATCACGACATTATTACATGAACGATCTCATCCAATCATACCATCCCCTTCAGCCTACAGCGGGGGAATTACTCACGCATGGATGGGGGAAACATGGATGGTCGATGGAGAGGCGTTGGTGATGATGTTGGCGATGATCTCCTCCAATTCCCCGTCCCGGCAGGGTGCCAGAACAAGAACTTCTGATCCCTGAATCGAAGTTCGGGTGGCGGCGGCGTTGTGTTGTGTTTCTGTAGAATATGACGAACCGCCTCGGGTTTTAGGGTTGAAGGCATTATGTAGTCGAAAGGGGAGCCCGAGGGGGTCCCGGGGTGGCCCACACCACCAGGTGGCGCGGCCTAGGGGGCGTCGGGGTGTTCTGGCCACCTCTTGGCCCCTCTCCGTCTCCTTCTGGCTCCCAGGGTCTTCTGGTGTTTTAGGGCCAATAGGGTCTTTTCTGGGCAATTTCCCGAAAGTTGATTTTTCTGCACAAAAACGAGACACCAAGGTAATTCTGCTGAAAAAAGCGTTACTCCGTGTTAGTTGGACTCAAAACATACAACTTTAGAGGAAAACAATAATAAAAGTGTTCGGAAAAAGATACGTTTTCGACGTATCAACTCCCCCCAAGCTTAGCTTATTGCTTGTCCTCAAGCAATTCAGTGACAACTGAGTGCGATAAAAGACTTGTACTGACACATTTGTTTGATATGATGTAAATATACTCACTATATGATCAAATACTTAATTATGCTCATGATAAGATACATGCAAGATATTGTCACTTAATAGCTATGCAAGCCATGAAGAGATAACAACATAATAATAATAAACAACATGAAGCATAACTATTTCCAAGATTGTAAATAATCATAATAGGATCTGATAAAGTGGTATATCGCTTGCCCTTAAGTGTGGGGCTAAACATAAATGCCAGGGCACCTGTGAAGTTCAAGGGAAGACTGGAAGTAAAGATATCAAAAGATACAAGTATCTAAGTTATACTACAATTAACCGTGTTCTGGGACAAACACATTACACTAAGAATAACAGCCATTGCTCTCAAGAAGGTGCATAAAGTGAGAATGTGAAGACTCAACATAAAAGTAAAAGAAAGGCCCCTCACAGAGGGAAGCATGGATCACTCATGCGCTAGAGCTTTTGTTTTATTAAACAGAGGTATTGAAAACATTTTTAAGAGAGGTGTATGCTTATGTCAACGAATGGTATACATAAAATACAGTACGTCACAAGCCAACTAGATTCACAAGAGCGGCTCCCATATGAAGGACGCATCTGGGTAGAAGGTCATCCCTCTTTCTCTTTTGTTTACACAATTATGCATTGACTGATAAATCAGGGGAAAAATTAGTTAAGAGGTTTTGTGTGTATTAATTTGGAGCTGGGCACCCTGCTGCCAGCTCTTGTATCAATTGGATAAGCGGATATAGCCACTAGTCGAGGGTGTGAAATCCAATCAACAAGTGAGATAAAGATTCTCTATTTATGTCCTCATGAGCTAAAACAGGGGCAGAAAACAGGAATATTTTTTAGCAGGTTTTAAAGGTAGCACATGAGCAATTTACTTGGAGTGTCGGTTAAGTACCACATATAGGTAGGTATGGTGGACACATTTGGAAAACTTTGGTTTTTGGGAGTTGGATACACGAGTAGAGCTCATACTCAGTACAGGTGAAGGTTAGCAATAGACAGTGAGCGACAATCAAGAGAGCAACAACTATCATAATCATGCTTGCGACAAAACAAAGTTAACTGAGGCATAAAATTGATACTAGAACTCTGAGGAAAAATAAATCATCAAGGCTTATTGACGTTTTGTTTTCGGTCTTAGCATGTGCGAGCATGTGCCATGTCGATTCAAATGAAACAGTCATAAGAGGCTACCACAATGTCATACCCTTCTACGAATAGAACAATGCGAACAAATATTTATACGACAGGTCATTTACTATTAATGAATTGGAACTAAACATGAGAGAGCACAAACTATTAAGCAGCCATTAAATCACATAAATCTTATATGAACAAACTAAGCATGCTCACATGGATGGGTATATGTACAAAAATGAAAGCAAATAGAGTTCATACCAGCCTCTCACCACAACTTGAATTGTCATATGTCGTCATTATTGCTCTTCACTTGTGGCTCGAATAATATATAATGAAAACCAAGCTCCAATGGAGACACGGGAATCCGGTGAAATCTGCAACAAACTTTACAAAACCAAAGAAGAACAGAAAGACAACGAGCAAACAAAGCAAAATATTTTTGGATTTTTGAATATTAAACCGAAATGAGAAAAGAAAACAAACCAAATAAATAAACTAAAGAAGCAAACAAAGAGAAACAACAGAAATATTTTTGGTGTTTTGTGTTTTGGAAAATAAGAACAAAGCAATAAAATGAAGAGAAATGAAAGAAACGAAAGAAAACGAAAACAAACGAAAGAAACGAAAAACATGGATATACAAAGAACCGAACATGATATATAAATGAGTGTGATGTCGGTATACCTCCCCCCCAAGATTAGGCTTTTGGCCTAAGTGGAGATCAATCATGGTGCGGGAAATATCCCCACTTTGGTGGGTCGTCTCTCGCGTGGTCGTACTCGGGCGCCCAAGAGGAAGATGAAGCAGTGGGCGCATAGTCATAACCGGGGTGCTGGTATGGGATCGCCGTGGTGTCATAGGGCTGGACGAAATCACCATCGTCCCCCTCATCGGTATCCTCCCCTTGCTGGGGGATGCTCAAGGTATGTGTCCAGCTCACTCTCAGAAAGCTTCCATCCTTGCATGCTATTAAGATTAAACAAAAGAGGTGCATGCAAAAGTACTTCCCTAACAGTTTAATAACTCTCCACCCGGATCGTTTGGAGAAAGTTAATTCAAAAGATAGATTATGTAAGTGAGCATGGGTAGAAAGAAACTTATGTTGAACCATGGAAATAAGATCAAGCCTCTCTATAGGAAACTGCAGGTCTAGAGGGTGTGGCTCCAAACCATGCAAAGCTAGCAAGCGCGAGGCAATAAGACCTCCACAAACTCCGCCCTTCTCATGGTTATGTGAGAGACAGTAAGCAATCAAAGCACCAAAGTTATAAGCCCTATCACATCTTAAGGCAACTGCAATAAATGCCAAATCATA